>JBBPJV010001205.1:0-10608 GCA_038088915.1 Sutorius aff. eximius
ACCACTATGTCATAGTCTAGCCCCTTACGTCACCTCTCTCATTACTTAGACATGTCCTTATTTAGTTATCAGGGGTACAGCACAGCATGGTCTGTGTGCTGGCCTCTCTGCATATATAAAGGGCATGGTGAGACAGACTGGATTTCCTCCAGTCTTGTCAACCTGTGCATTACCTGGGCTTAAGGGGGAGTGGCCTTAGCTGCTATATGCTTCCCTTCCAGTGCTAAGACTCATACTTCAGATTATCCATTCATTCCCTCATCATTTACACTGTTACTGGACATCATACCTGGATCTCTTCTCATCGATCATCATTAATGTGTCATTGGATGGCCCTCCAATGCTGTGCACTTGGGTTTAGGGTTAGAGGTTCGCCTCACCCTTAATGAGTTCCTCCTTGGACTCATTACAGTCGGTGTGAGGGTTTCACAAATATTGTAGATATGTAGAATGTCCAAATTGTCACTATGTAATTTTTTTGTTTTTTGTTTAGGAGAATTAAGCACAGCTTTATTGTCAGCTGCCATGCCCTTTTGGAATGCTCCTTCAATGTTACAGGGAGTATTGAAACTAGCTATCAATGACTTAGTACTATTGTTCATAGCTGGCTCTACATCTGAGTCCATAGTTATGTGTATTGGTAACCAAGAAAAAGAATTGGAAGAAGAATTGTCTAATGGAACTACATAGTCTGATCTAGATGAAACAAGAACTACTGTAGGTCGAGGGGAACAACGACGAGGTGGAACAAGAACTAGTTCTGATGTCTAGCAACATTTATAGAGGAAAAGAGATACACATGGAATGGTTACCATGGGCGAAGATGATAAGGAGAAGTGTACTAGATATCCTGCTCAGGCCTGAGGTAATTCCCAGGTAATGCCCAAGTGAGCTAGACTGGGGAACAGTCGTAGCTACACCCAGGTATATATACAAGTGCCAAGCCTATTACTAATACATGACTAATATATTGTGGGAGATGGTATGATAGATAAGTAAAGGTACTGCCAATAGCAGAATAGACTCTTATCTATGATGTCATGGTCTAGACCAGTCACATGATCTGACGTCATAGGAGTCTAGGTCTAGTCATGTGATCATGAGAAATGAAAGATAGGGGGAAGTCACATGACCTGGTTGTGACAAAATAAAAAGGAGGAAAAAATTATAGACTACGAGTGTACAAGTGGTGTAGTTAGGTTAAGTAAAATGAGTTTGTAACACTAGATACACCTTACTGGGATCTAGATCTAGCTAATTTAAAGAGACTTTTGTTTCTGACTCCTTCATTTCTTGAGCTATTCTAGTCCTCCAATATGCTTCGGCCTCTTTATTGTCCCACGAAGCTTGGGAATCCAAGTGGCCTTGGCTGGGCTGTGCAGTTTGAAATGAAACTACAAGGGCAGAGGAGACAGGGGGAATGGGGAGCGGGTGCAATGAGTATTGAGGATGGGATGGTCCAGGTTGATTGAACTGGGAATATGTGGGGTCGTATATTTCCCTGTTTCTCATTTGTTGTGGTGGGAGGTGTGGGCATTGAGGTTCTTTGCACTTGCATGCAATGTGGCCAGTCTTCTGGCAGTTGAAGCACATAATGTTGGCCCATGCTGGCCTCACCTGTTGAGCCCCTATCTTTATTGGGGTGCCTCGACCTGCTTGTGTCCCCATTGCCATAAAGCATAGAGGACCTTCTCTTTGGAACAGCATGAAGCATTGTCTGCATTCAAACTGAATTCTCTTGAACCATTCACCCATCTTGGCATATTTGTTTAAAGTTTCCTCAAATGTGAGGTCCCCATCGTTCTGAAGTACAGTAGTGTATATTTTGTAATCTATGGCTTTTTGAAGTAGCCATACTGCCATTTCATCTTTGATTTCTATTTCTTCTTTAAGGAATTGCAATTCATTTAAGAACTCCATTGTGTGTTGGTTTCCCTGTCTAAGGTTCTCAAGTTCATTATATGCCTGTTCTTTATAGTTGGTGATTTTGAAGTATTTCTCGATGTCCTTTTTCAGGTCATCCCAGTCAGGCCATTTGTCCTTGGCCAGTCCCTTTAAGATTCTTAGGTGGGTGAATGTGCTAGCATCACCTGACATTCTCATTAAGACAGCTGCAGCCTTCTCTTTATCTTTGTGCAGTGGATGCCATTTTTGGGTGGACACCCATAATTTCATAAAGAGCCACCATTTTTTGAATGTGGCACATTTTCCATCCCATATGCCAGGATTGGAAAATTTCTTGTCAAAGCCTTTAGCAGCATCTTCCACTTTGATAGTATTTGAGATCTTATTGATCTTGTCTTTTATGTCTTGCCAAGATGCTGACATATCTTAGCTGTAGAAATAGATTGTTTTAGGGTGGCGGTAGGGGGTATGAAGTTTATGTGATGGATGAAGAGATTTGGTTGTTCAATTGGTGAGAACTGTCCATTCTCTGGATTTTACTTGTTTATCCCAGCAGATGTCTGCAAGCCAGTCATGGGCAAATAGTACTATGGGATCTCCATTCAGGTAAAGAGATGTGAGGGGGGTTAAGGAAATCTTCGAGTTCCTGAGTTTTGAATGGGTTGGATTGGCATGGGGGCATACAACTGTAATAAAAACTAAATTCTCCAAGGCAGCTGTGGGAAGACTGTTGATGCAATGGCACAGGAAATGCCTGAGATGTTGCTAGTTTAATGTCTGTGTTCAGATGTGGAAGAAACCAGGGTACTGACAGTTTTTTACCACCATCACACCAATCTCTAGGTGTGCTTGCAGCTATGCAAGGAAGGGGGCCCTAATGCACTTTGGGCTGAGCAACTTTATCCTTATTTGTAATGCTGGACAAGCATATAACTACTGATACTCAGGTGTATGCCCAGAGCTCTTCTAGCAGTGCTCATACTTGTTCTCCTTAACCCTGGAGTTGTGGGTTCGACCTCATGAAGAAGTCTAGTTCAAGTGAGATGAAGTCTAACTACAAACACTAAGTCAATGAGGTGGAACACTAGAACCAGCTATGATGTCTGGCAATGTTTAAGGAATAAAAGGAAACAGTGCAACAATGTACATGGGCAAAGATGGAAGGAGAACTAGATATTCCACTTAGGCCTGAAGGTAGACTCCAGATAAAGCCCAAGTGAACTAGACTGGGGAACAGTCATAGTACCACCCAGGTATATATACATATGCCAAGAGTATTACTAATACATGACTAATATATTGTGGGACATGGTACGATAGATAACAAAAGGTACAGCCAATAGCATAATGGGCTCTTATCTATGATGTCATGGATCTAGATCAGTCATGTGATCTGACATCATAGAGTCCAGGCCTTAGTCACATGATTGTGAAAGGAAAGATAGGGGGAAAGTCATGTGACCTGTTGTGACAAAAACAAAGGAAAAAAGTGTAGACTACAAGTGTATGAGTTAAGAGTTAGGAAAATTAAATACATATTGTAACACCTAGCTGGTGACAGTGATAGCAGGCTTCAGCATAGCATGGGTGAGAATGAAGGAGGGGGATATGACCAGTGTTACTGGTCCAGTAGGCTTCCACCCTATCCATAAGTGTGGCTTTCTCAGAGTTGAGTGGAGAGGATGATGCCAAAGGTGTTGGTGATGGAATAAGAAGAGGGTCCAGGGATCCTATATGCTGTTCCAAGGCTCCCTCTCTGGCCAGCTCTTTGATATACTGGTTGATGTCATGGAGTAATTCACCAAATCGAAGTTGAAATCCCAGCTGAGCCAGGGCAGAGCAGAGCTCAGTGTATATGAAGTAGGTGATAATATGGTGGAGGTCTGCTCTGGCCTCAGGTTCTTCAACTCTGGTAAGAATGTCCAGTTGCTCAGACTAGAGCATGGTGTGGTAGAGGGCATAGAGAAGGGAGTCCATGTTGAGGTGAGATTTGATGGAAACTGTGAGGCAGGATGAGGATAAAAAGTGGTACATGGACAGTTCATATTCCTGATTGGGCACTCCCAGCCAGGATGCATGAGCAGCATCTTGTTATGACTTTTATTTCCTTCCACTTGTACTACCAAATTACTACTTTGTAGTTCCTTCTCTCTCCTGCATGGCAGTTCCCCTCTGTTTTATCTTTCTCTCATCTCTCGGTTACATAATACTTCCCTCTTGGGCAACTCTTTCCCACATTTACTTACTATATAAACCTGTAGCCACTTGTCTCTTTTCCTCATGCTAGTTCTCTCTTGTACCATCATCACCTACAATCACAACTTGTCTTCCACTTAGGCTTAGCCTAGTGAGACCTTGACTGAGACTAAGTCTCACCTCAACACTTGACCCTCCTTCTACAAAGGGGGTACTTCATGGGCACTGTGTTCCAACCCTTCAAGGACATTTGTCCACTTGACTCAGGTGTCTCTTGCCTCCTTTGTCCTTTGTCCTTGACAGTCTCTATCCACTGTTGAGTGGTAGTTATTCCCTTGCACATGTCTTGTTGCCACACCTAAGGCAGCTCCTTGACTTCATACTTGAATACCTTCATACTCCATCTCATCACAACCCTTGATCCTACTTGTCATAGGTGACTATCAAGAGCTATGCCTGGTTCTATCCGGAACAGTTGTAACACATCTGGGAGGTCAACACTGTCAACTCCAAGTCTGATTGGGTCTAAGGGCATGGATACAATGGATGTGGGTATGGGTTCTTCTTCTGTCTGCAGTGGGGGCAACAAGATACAAAAGGACAAGGGGTTGGAGTCATCTCCCCATCCTGATACCGAAACTGAAGACTCAATGTCTAAGTGGGAGTAAAGGACAGACATATCTTCCATGACTAAAGTATCAATGGCAGCAGCAGTAGTGTTGAGAGGCATAGGGTAGGTGATGGCCATTCCTGATAGTAGGAGTTGATGGTTGAGGAGGTGGAAGGCTAGGAAAGGTGACTGAGACATGAGGGAAGACATGGGGGCATAGTCTTTTATATTCCTGTAGAGTGGCTTTTGAATGTTTCAAGTTCCATTCTGGGATCCAGGAGTCATCTTCCAGTGGATATCCTTTCCATCAGATCAGGAACTGGCAGAATGAATGTGTTCCATGGTGTCAAAGAATCCTCTCAATTTCATATTCTTCTTCTCCATCTATAAGTTCCATGGGTTTTCATGTGAGATTGGGGCCATGGATCTCAGTTTCTTTATATGGTGATAGTAAGGAGGTGTGGAACATGGGATGGATCTTCCAGGTGCTGGGAAGGCGGAGTTTGTAGGATATCGGAGACACTACCTGGGTAATGATAAAGGGTCCTTCCCTCTTCGGGGCTAGCTTTGGGAAGGTGATGGATCATTTTAGATTTTGGGCTTCTAGCCACACTTTGTCTCCTTTCTGGAAGGGGTGGAACTTGGATCAACTGTGATTGGCCATCACTTGGCAGGCCAATTCATGGGCTGCTAATGCTTCATCTTGAGTGGTGAGGAGGGTTTTAATGCAGGCATCAATGGCAGGGGTTTGGGAGGAGGGTCTTAGGATGGAAGGTAGCAGAATGGGTTTGTACCCCATCATAAGGAAAAAGGGTGATCATCTGGTGACAGAGTGGGGTCAGTGATTGTGGGTGAATTCAGCATGGGTGATGGAGTCAGCCCATATGCATGAGGCATTACCACAGTAGATGCAAAGATATGTTTCTACCTCCTGGTTTACCCTTTTAGTTTCACTGTTGGTTTGAGGATGGTATTGTGATAGGTGGTAATTTTTGACCATCATTTCACTTACACTTTTCATAGTAAAACTACACTATTGGGCTAGTCCCACAAGCAACAACAGACTTAGTCATGAGCAAGTCTCACTTCCTATCTTATCTTATCTTTTTATTCCCATGGATGTCCTTGTATATGGCACTTACAAGGCTAGTGCAGCCACTCCCCTTTTTAGTTACATTTCAAACAGAGATCTGATCTATGGATCTTCCCTGGATCTGCCCAGGATCTTCCCCATTGATCACACACAGCCTTCTTTTAATTTCCATGCTGTGTTGTGCTTCTTTTAATCTCTGCTACTTCTGACATGCTCGATGCATGAGGCATTTCATAGGGCAGTGCCCTGCTTCCATTCCACACAGCCTAGATGGCAGTGTTTCATCTCCACCCACCCTGAGGATTTAGGGCTTACTATAGACAGATTCATATCTTAGATGCTAGCCATAAATGTACAAACATAGTTGGTAGTATATAAGGGTGAAGTCCCCCTCCAGAGAACCTCAGTCTAGTTCTCTTGGAGATTCCCCCACAGGACCTCCTCTAAGTTGAACTCAGTAGTTCTTCCTCTATCCAGGATAGTATCTAGGCAACCAGGTGCACTCGTAATGCATCCTTTGGATTGTTTCAGGTATGTGATTGACAACAATAAGTTGTATCTGAGTATGGTTCCAAGGGCCTTGGTGAATGCAGAAGCAAACTGTGGTCCTCAATCTGAGATGATCTTAGAGTATAGGTCAAAGTGACAGTATACTTTGTGGAAAAAAAGGTCTGCAATTCCTTTTGCAGACATGGTAGATGATGTGGAGCACTGTTATGATATGTATTTAATTTTCTACATATTTAATTTTCTCTAACCTCTCACTCATACACTTGTAAACTACATATCTTTTTCTTTATTTTGTCACACTAGGTCACATGACTTTCCCCCTATCTCTCTTTTCTCACAATCATGTGACTAGGGCCTGGACTTTATGACATCAGATCACATGACTAGTCTAGACCCATGACATCATAGATAAGAGTCCATTATACTACTGGTTGTACCTTTACTTATCTATCGTACCATCTCTCACAATATATTAGTCATGTATTTGTAATAGTCTTGGCACTTGTATATATACCTGGGTGATACTACGACTGTTCCCCAGTCTAGTTCACTTGGGCATTATCTGGGAATTACTCCTAGGCTCTAAGTGGAATATCTAGTTCTCCTTTACCTTTGCCCATGGACATTGTTTCATGTGTTCCTTTCCTCCTCTTCCTCATAAAACATTGCACAACATCATAGCGTGTTCTAGCCTGGATTTCACCTCAAGTACTTAGGGTTAGGTTTTGTTTCCGTTTCACTTGAACTAGACTTCTCACAAGGTCGAACCTACAACTCCAGGGTTAAGGAGAATAAGCAGGAGCACCACTTGACAGGCTCAGGGCATACACCCTTTAAACAGTAGTTATATGGTTGTCTGCCATCAGAAATATGGATAATGTTGCTCTCCCCAAAGTGCATTAGGAGCCCCTCATTCAGATAGCTGCAAGCATCCCTAGTGATTGATGTGATGGTGCTAAAAAGCCATCTTCAACCTGGTTCCCTCCCACATCGGAAGTGACGTTAAAACACTGCCATCTACTTTAGGGTTTCCTGCCCTATCTCATCAATGGTCTTCCTAGCTGCCTTCAGAGACCTAGTTTTCTTTACAGTGTCATATGCCCCCCTGTCAATCAGATCCATTCAAGACACAGGATCTAGAAGAATTCCTCACCCCTTTCATGTCTCTTTACCCAAACAGAGACTCAACAGTCTTGTTCGCCCATGATTGGCTAGCAGACATATGGTGGAATAAACAGATACATCCCTGAGACCATACAGTTCTCGCCACAAAGGCAACAAGGTCACTCCGCCCCTCCTATAAACTCTGCTCCCCTTATCACCACCCCAAAACTATTTACTTCTATGGATAATGGGGACCTTGTGGAAAGAAATCAAGGATGAGATCAACAAGATCTCCAATGCTATCAAGGTTGAGGACATGGCCAAAGGTTTTGACAAAAGGTTTTTGGACCCTGGCATTTGGGATGGCAAGCACACAACATTCAAGAAATGGTGGCTCTTTATGGAGCTATGGGTGTCAATCCAAAAATGGCACCCACTATGAGAAGACAAAGAAAAAGCTGCTGTGGTCTTGATGTGGATGTCAGGTGATGCTAGCACGTTCGCTCACCTAAGAATCTTGAAAGGCTTGGCCAAAGACAAATGGCCAGAATGGAATGATCTTAAAAAGGACATAGAAAATTATTTTAAGATCACCAATTACAAGGAACAAGCCTATTCCAAATTGGAGAATCTGAGACAAGGGAACTGAAGAACAAATGAGTTCCTAAATGAGTTTCAATTCCTCAAGGAGGAAATCGAGATCGACAATGAGATAGCAGTGCAACTGCTCCACAAAGCCATAGATTACAAGATATATATGGTAGTATTACAGAATGACAGGGATCTGACCTTTGATCAGACCCTAAACAAGTATTCAGAGATGGGAGAGTGCTTCGAGCGCATCAGATATGAATGGGGCCAAAGGTTCATCCCATTCCAATGAGGAAGTCCCCCTTGTTTCACTCAAACTGGGACTCAACCAGGACATGATGCCCCCATGGAAATCGGGGCTCAACAGGTGAGGCCAGCATGGGCCAACATCACATGCTACAATTGCCAGAAAACTGGCCACATTGCATGGGAGTGCAAAGAACCTCAACGTCCATGCCCCCCACCACATCAAGTCTGCAACAGGGAGATGTATGATCCCACATACTCCCAGTTCAATCAACCTGGTCCGTCCTGCTCCCGATACTTGTCACGACCTCTCCCCACTCCCCCCACTTCCTCCACCCTTGGTGTCACAGATGAGCTCCTTGGTGGGTGAGTATGGCAGGGACATATGAATTAAGTCCCTAGGGTCCACACTGAGATCAGCAGGGCGAAGGTCACCATGTTCCCATATGATTGCGGGAAGGGGATGCGGTAACAGTGTCTGGTGAACGTACTCCAAGGTTTGCCGGATTTCTAGATACATGGCAATGGGGTCAGAGTGCAATGAAGTTGGAGCTCTGAAGTACTCCTGAGTAGTGCTGGTTTGATTCCTAGCACATCTAGTTCTTCGTTGTGGCAGAGGAGAGGACTCTTGAAAGGTCCTTTCTGGGTAGATGGTCGTCCTAGGTGGGAATGCCATACACTGGTTCACGGGATGTCCAGGTAACCTGCATCGGAAGCATAGCCTTTCTCGAATACAGCATTGTCATTCCTCAGATGAGAGGGAAAGAACCTGGGGTCCGAAGTGTCAAGGGGAACAAGGCATGATTACCCTCGTTAGGTCAGTAATACAGGAGGTCTTTATACCTTCTGTCTAGATTTAGATTGTCCTTAACAGGACACGGAGTTCCGAGGGTAGAGGGCTCAGACTAGGGGTTCTGCAGGTGGGGTTTCATACGGAGTCACGAAGGATCAGGAAAGTGGAGTTCCTGTAGGAGTAAGCTCTAAATTGGGAGCTTCTAGATCTGGATGTGGAGTTCCATCAAGGAATTCTGGAGGGTCCCAATTAGGGAGTGTCAAGGAGTCAGGACAAAGCCCGTCCGGTGGTCTTTGATTCTGTGGAAAGAAACTAAATGTTCTTCGTTCACTCCAGGAGGTCTTGATGATGGAACAAAGTCCATGTCATGAAGGTCTTGAAAACGGAACAAAGTCCATCAGGTATCCGGCAAAGCCGGTCCGATGAGTCAGGAATCCACGAAAAAGAGTGCAGAAATCCAAAATGTACCCCCTTTCTAAGGGGATGAACTCCGGACATCCAATAAGGCGCCGGTTGGTTGGTAGGCATGAGGTTGAACCAATAGTAGAAACTACCAATTTGCTACTAATTCCTGTGCGTGGCAAATCCAGGGGATTTCCAACAGTGAAAACACAATATTTCCAGCATTGCCAGGATCCTGTGATGGTTGGTTCAGCCTGTACCTTTTAATCCGGTGGTTGACCTAATCGCGGCGTGGAGAGTGCACATTCCTAGCATGGCAAAGTCAGGGACTTTCCGATACCTACGGGTATTGCTAAGATCCAGCATTCTGGACAACGAGATCGAACCAATGGAAGTCTAGTGGGGTCAGGTGCAGCAGTGTAGAGAAGCGGAAGTGGTGACTGATCATGGTTAAGCCTCGATGACGAGAAACTGAACTACAATACGGAGGTGAGGAATCCGTCGATTGTAAGCACCAAGAGTCAGAGAATGCTGCAAGGATACCGGTGTTGAAGCAGAGCTTCTCAGGTTCAATAGTGGTCAAAGACCATACTACCGTTTGAATGATGTGGTAAAGGCAATAAGCTGTATACTTCCAACTGAATGGTGAAGGGTTTGCTGCCGAGTTAACAGTGTTGAGGTGGTCTTCCAACTTAATGGTGAGGGTTGACTTTCAACTTGAAGTTTCCAGAGGCATCAAGTGGCATGGAATGGTGGTCTTCCAATTTAATGGTGATGGTCATTTCTTGGTTGTGAGGTCTAGTACTAGATAACATTCACCCTAGAGTCGTGGAACCTATCATGCAAAGCATGTTAGAGGATTTTCCTATACATCCACTTGTCACAGGTGTTGGTCAGGGCTAGTCTGTGTTCACGTGTGTCAACAAGATAGTTGGCTAGAATGGGTGTAAATTCCCCAAAATCGTCCTAGGAATTTGAGGTTCCTTTTGGACATCGGTGGTTGAGGGCAAGGGTTCCTTTTTAAGGTCGGTTGTCTCTTGTCTTATGGTCGGAGTGTCATAGGTAAGCCAATTAGGCTTCCTGAATGGCAAGTCCTTGGGAGGGAGGACAGAAAAATTCACAAGACTACTGGCCTTGGCAGGGGATCGGCCCTACCAG
>JBBPJV010001206.1:0-10592 GCA_038088915.1 Sutorius aff. eximius
CACGCGCCATCCTGACAACTTCGCCGAAAATGACCTCGACCTCGATGGGACTCCCATTTCTATAGTCAAGAAGCATGCTTGGAAGGTGTCTTGACTGTGGGCTAGTGTGTATAGCAGCCGAATTCGCGATTATTGTCGAACCCAGATTGGATGGAAGACCGTCTTCCTCGTCTGGCCAGCCCATCGCACGACCTTATCCGAGGACATCAGAATACAAGGACGTGATCGCCTCTAAACTGACCCAATGTAACCATTTCCCCCATGATCGAGTGAAGCACTGGTAGGGTTTCTTCCTGTACGAGCCGTTCCGTGATCGGTGTCACATATGGCGCGTAGGTCTGTACTTGCTCGCCATCCTCTGATGGCGATGGTGCCGGGCGGAACATGGCTGGTAGGGGTGAGTTTGTCAGTGTTGAGAAAGACGAGAAGGCGATGTTCCAAAACGTCTTGGCAAACTTGTGGCGCTGAATTTCGGGCACGACGGTCAGCTCAGTGCCCCCCGCCTCCAACATAGCCCCAAAGTCGTGCAAAATCGCAGACTCCTCTTGCGTGTTAGACGTTGCTAGATGATTTCCGTGTCTGTACATGCCGATCGTCACTCTATCCTATCAGAGCAAGACCAAGTGTGCCAATCAAGCCAAGGTGAACGTGATTCAGATTTTGGGAGCAGATACTTACAAATTGACCATGTTCCACCTCGTTCTTTTCCACAAGGTTTGTCCCAATCCATACCACCGTGCTTATAATTTTGGCATCCTCCTGATCAAGATTCTTTATGGAATGGTACAAGTCCCTCTCGACGCCGAGGCCATTCTGCATGAGCACGTATGTCGGTTGAGTATACTTGTCAGTGTAGGGTGGCGACAAGAGCGCGTCAAGCACATATGGCGTCTTCGCAAGTTCCGGAACCGCTTTCGTGGTGAGCACAACGTACGCATACTGTCTATCCGTAGCCTCCGAGACCGACTTGACCACTATCAAGGGTGTGGTAATCTAAACTGAACGTATCGACCACAGATAGATGGCAACGTACATCTATCTGGCCGCCAAGCCAGAATGTTGCCGTATTTCTTGCTGTCAATGTGCATCCCGTGCTCTAGCCATTTCACGAATAAGTAATATCGCTCCTCGAGATAGTCCGCCTTCGATCGGACCGATAATCTGAACTGACTCACCCCAAACGGCATCGTAATTGCTCCTTGCAACAGCAGTTACGCGCGCTCGACCACTGCGTTTGAGGATGTGAGCGTCTGATTCGATCCCACGAGTGCTAGTGAGCCATGTGTCCACTGCGAAATCAAGGTCGATGCGTACAGATCGAACCCACCGCACCGAATCCCACAACGAGAACATCCTTCACGGCACTCGACATGACCCGCCCAGTTTACGCAGAGATGCGACAAGCCACCCACACCCACGGTGAGTAGAATTTCATTCTGATGGCAGTCCGACCCGGTCCGTGTGTACGGCCGTGCGAGCTTTATTCGGTTGTTAAAGAATCGTTGTTCACCTAATTGTACCTTTGGTATTAGCGCGTGCAAGCATTCAAGGAACCTCCTGTACCCACTAGGCATCAGTTACGGTACAGTACAGCCCCGATCTGACAGCATCAGAATGGAACTTATTAACCAATGCTATGCTTCAAGTTTGCTGAAGTATCTGAATTTAGGTTAGACATCAGTTCCTTGTTCAGGAGAGGTATCATCAAGGGCCGTGCTTCACAGCAAGTAATGCAAAGACCCCTGGTGACTCTTGAGCACCTGAAGTAGCTCTAGCAACCCCCACGCGAGCGAGCCCTTAGTAAGTTACTGAATACAGGCCTCAAGATACTTCATCCTTGCGCTCTCAAGGCAATACGTTTAGGCATGTGTTCGGCCTTTTCGGTGGATGTTGAACGCTCCTTTTCCCCTGGGGTTTCAAAATGCCAAAGGGTCGTCCCCTAGCCCTGCGATCAACCACATTGTCACTACCCCTGGATCCCACGGCCCGGATCGTTGTGCCAAGGGCTACTAGAGGCACTGCTAGCAGGACTACTGGGTGCGAAAAAGTGAAACCCGAACTGGGCGGGGCCGTGCCCATCGAACAGCTTCATCAACACTGCTTATCACAATCATAAGTCGACCCACAAACATGGCGGATCCCTAGGTTCGACCCATGGACGCCAGTGGCGAGCTGATTGAGTAGGGGAGGGCGGGAAATCCAAAACCCACGTGGACGTAACAACCCAGTGCCACTCAAGTCAAGCGAGATCTCCGGCGTACGTCGGTTACGATGATTGGTCCCTCGGCGCAAGCGAGATTAGAAACCGGAACCTGACCTTGACCCAACCCTGTTAGGAACTGAAACCCTCGTCCCTCTCAGGGCTAAATAATATATATTGTTTATCGCTCATTTATGTACGAACCTCGTCGGCCAATCGTGCCACCGACTACGTATTATGACGTTGCACCAGGCATCATGGACCTTTTCTTCTTCTTTTTTGGAAGAATGACTATTCCTGGTATAGTTCGATATGATCAGGCGCCACCCGAGCTAACAGCGCACTTGGCCATGCTGCGCTCACGTCGATCCTTTGTGATATTCCGAAGGTACGCACCCGGCATGATACGACATATCGATAATGCCCGTCTGTTTGAATATACGTAAGCGTCACCCGCGGAACAGTCCATTATCGTGAGTTGGCAGGCGTTTTCGGTCAGCTGAAGTTCGGCCTGGATTGGTTTTGTCCAATTTCAGAGCCTGAAAAAAAAACACTTGCGGAGTGGACCTGAGAGGGACTGGGCAGTCTGGATCTTGCAGTCCTGATCCAGACTAGCACGCGGTACACACGCCTCGGAGAGACACGGTGACTGAGATCTCCACATATCGACCGATCATCGTGGCACCCTCGAAAAAATTATACAGGGTGCTTGAGAGGGTCGGACCCGAGACATGGCCTCTCCAAGGCTGTGGTTTTGCTGCATAAAAAGCTCTGGCACCAGACAACCATGAAGGTATGTTGTAGTGATCGCTATTGCCGCTGGGGTGAACAACCACATCGAAGGCAGTTCTGATTGACACTGCTATCGACCCGCCTTTGCAGCGCGACATTGACAGCTGATGTATCGGATACAAGGGGGCTTGCGTCCTATCTCCCCCCCCACAAAACCAGGATTGCATTACCATACGCGTATACGCGCGGCACATAAAACCACCGGAATCTACAAATATGATTGGGTGGTGGGGATCATAGACTGTCGTACGTGAGCGTATTGTTACTGCTCCAGGATGAAGGAACCAAAAGATACATGCGGAGCACATTTGAAGAGGGCGAGCACGGATCAGATATGTCACAGGCAAACGAGCATGCCCATACGGCTGTAGGAATTGGTAGGGCCAAATGAGGGAATAATAGCTCACGGAAAAACCATGAGCCCCGAGAAGCAGCGCTGGTTACCGTGCTCGCGCCCTCTTCTCCCGATACTCCACGACAGCGTACCAAGCACCGCCCGCTAGTGTAAGCAAGATACCCAATGCGTTCATCGCGGATATCGACAAATTAAAGATCACGACGGCAAGAATGATGGAGAGGACCTGCTTTACGTTTGCTGTTCATGATATCAGCGTCGTATCGCCTGGTTCATTGCCCGTCGCCACCCCGAACTTTTGGCTAGTTCAAGGGACTCGGGGGAAAGAGAAACGTACCTGCGACGGTCATGCTCAGCGGGCCGGCCTTCTTGTTTGCAGTAAAACTAACGATGTTGAGACCAAACGCAATCACGCCGTTGAAACCCAATGCAACAGCCATCCAGGGTGTCAACTCATGGGCGCTCCAATGCCGTACATGATCTAGTTCACCGGTGATGTATGAAAGTATCACACACTGGATGAATGCGAGGGGGGCCATGCGTGTCAAGAGATCGAGGGGATGTAGGTGAAGACGTGGTGGAACGAGGTAACGGAATCTTGATGGAGATTGGGAAGCTGATGGGGATGACTGAAGAACACTGGTATAGATCGTTTTGAGGGCCGCCAGGACGGTTCCTAGCAAGGTCAGGAAGAATCCATATGTGGTGAAATAATAGTCGCCATAAGTCCTATTATAGAAAAGAAGGTTGTAAACTCAGCTTAGAGGTGGAGCGGTTATTAAGCATGACCTACGCAAAGCCCACGCCAGCAACCACAGGGACCAGGGTAGCAAACCGTTGCCGACTGCTGCGGGTGCCGAACAAAAACATAGACAGGAGGATAGTGAATAGCGGTGTGGCTGCGCGAACGACCTGGTGGAACTAGAAGACCAGGTCAGGAATGAGAAGGACACGAGGCAATGGTTGGCAAGACGTACCGGTATGGTGACGAGTTCGAGGGAGAGGTTGCTCACGGCGATATTGATGGTATACAGTAAGCTGAATGCGAGCAGAGCCATGTTATCTGTGTTGGTTAATTTGGCGGGGACGTAGAAACCGAGGCGGAGGAGTGCGAAGCCACCGATTGACCCACAGAGGGCATGCAACGCGGTAACGGCATATGCGTATGGGAAGTGAATGAGTACTGCCTTGTTATACAGGGTGAGCCCGAGGTTGAAGCAAAAGTAGAGCGCAAGCCAGAAGGGTTGTGACTGGAAGAAGGAGGGTGGTTCCTCTGTGCCCTTAAGATCCTGGAATGATGGGGAGCGAGCATGAGATGGAGAAGGCAACTCCCAACGGAGACTGTAAGACGAAGAGGCGAAGAGACGCGTCCAGAGGGATGGAGAATCTTGCTGTGCGTCATGGGTACCCTCGGGCTTGAATATCTGGGAGGCAGAGTCGGAAGCGGTGATGCCATAATCAAAGTAGACTCTGCGTGGACTCTTCTTTTCCTTGGGGAGGGGGGACGGCTCTGGATTGAGCATGGTGTCGTCGCTGTAGAGGGAATGTCGATCCGACGCCGAGGTGACGAGGGAGTCCCTGCTAGAAGCATCGCTGTCCGAGTCCGAGTCATAGACGCGGACGGCCAACTCAGGCTTGACGGAGAGACTTGAGCGGGGTGAGGAGGAGGGAAGGGAGGGGGCCTGTGCAGGCGGGGAAGGGGGGACTTGGTTGGCCATGGGGGAGGGAGGAAGAGGAGGCCAGGATTGACGAGTCCGACTGGGGTCTTTGTAGGTCAAAGGAGGGACGAATAAGTTAATTGAGAATTTCGAGTAAATCGGGTCTGTCGATAAAATAACATGCGTAACAACACGCCAACTCATTATCGTAAGTACTTTCTCACGCTAGTTTATGCCGTACCATTCCGTAAACACAAATACCGCCCGCGTCTTTATGGAGATCTCAAATAATATTTTATACATTTTATTCAAGCAAGGCAAACAACTCAGTACTCACTCACCCATGACACCTTTTTATTATCCGCACATTTTCTGGTGCAGCATAGTAGTGAGGGTGGCGTGGGAATTTCAAGTTCCGTCGTCCTCGTCCGCTGCATTCGCCACACGCGGACTGCCCAATGCCCTCCTCGACGCGACCAGACACGCCAGGCCCTAGCAACGTGTCTCACACCTCGAAACGTATCATGTCGGACGCGGAATCCACACCACAAGACCTGAAGAAACTGCGCAAGAACACTTCAACAGAACCCACAGCCAACCGTGATTCCGGTCGTGACGCCAAGCGCCGTAGGAAGAGGAAGAAGAAAGCTCCCGTAGTCGGCCCAGCCACTGCCAAGAACGACTCTGCTCGACAGGACGAACGCTCGCGCGCACCATTGTCCGCGCGAAACGAGATCATCCGATTCGCTTCGGCTCCCCCAGAGTCCGATCTGCCGGCCAGCAGCGTTTCCCCCCCAAGCACTTCCCTGCAAGCGCAATCTTCGAAGCTTCTCGGAACAGCCAGCAAATCTTCTTTCGACCACATCGCCGACCATAGAAGCGAACCCATGCCATCTGCTTCGGTGCGTTCCCCAAAGGCTTTATTCACATTAATACCTATCTCCTACGCAGAACCAGCCTGTTCCATCGGATACCCCTGCACCTGAGTCTTCCACTAGTTCGTTGGCGGATAGAGTCGCTCAACTCGAAGCGGAGCTCGCATCCAAAGACAAGGTCAGTCATCTTTCCTTGCTCCATGTCCAGTCTCCCGATGGCTTTTCAGTTGCTCGCATCCCATCAAGTGCTCGTAAGCCAGGTCCAGCAGGCGGTCACATGTCAGGTCTGTTTGGATCTGATGTATAAACCCTACGCGCTCGCACCCTGTGGCCATCTCGCATGCCATAGTTGCCTCGTCAATTGGTTCACGGCCCCACCACCTGACAGTCGACAAGCACCTCCAGCCATCGCGCGCAAGAAAACGTGTCCACACTGTCGTGCCATTGTGCGCGAACGCCCCGTCGAAGTATGGGGGGTAAAGGGCATTGCGCAAGCAGTGGGCAAGAGTGGCCTCTTACCAAACCAGCTACCTGTTCCCGTCGAGGCCCCCGAAACTCATGACGCCAATACCGATCCATGGAAAGACATCTTTCCAAAGGCAGGTGCTCTCAGTCATCGCCCATTCCCATGGCTGTTCCCAGGTGCCGACATCGATGACGACGGCGTCAACATTGCTAGTATTGCCCCACGTGGCGAGGAGGTTGGGATGCTTGATATGGAGGACGGAGGCATCTATCGCTGTCTGGACTGTATGCACGAAATATGGGGTGGTGTATGCAGCAGCTGTGGACGCGTCTACCCGGGTCACAGACCTGAAGGGGACGACGAAGACGACGAGGCAGACATTGGATGGCTCGAGGACCAAATGGGTGCCGAGGA
This sequence comes from Sutorius aff. eximius, assembly GCA_038088915.1. Lineage (NCBI taxonomy): Eukaryota > Fungi > Basidiomycota > Agaricomycetes > Boletales > Boletaceae > Sutorius > Sutorius aff. eximius. The sequence goes on from JBBPJV010001206.1 coordinate 6,761, forward strand.
GGTCGACGTGGCGGATGATCCTGGTTGGATGGGTTTGGAAGATGGAGAGGCGGATGACGATGGCGACATGGACAACTGGCATCCCTTCCCGTGGCGGCGACCATTCCACGCGTACAGGGGACCCTGGGGATTCCTTGGCACTATCCACGTCCACGACGAAGACGAGAGGGACGAGGGGGATGACCGGGTAGATGATTTCCGCGCTCCCGGTGGAGACGACGTGAGCGGAGACGAGGGCTACGAGAGCAGCTTCATCGATGACGGGGAGGGAGGCGGCGTTGTTGACCTTTTCGAGGGGCCTCGCATCTACGAAATCGGTGATGAGGTCGAGGACGAGGAAGACTACCGCCCGGTTTCTGACGAGCGCGATGAAGACGGGCCCGAGGGGTCTGATGTCCCCCAGCGCCAATGGGCGGGGCGGAGACCGTATGGCGTTGTTTACTCGTCGGACGAGGACGAGGAGCACGAAGACGACAACCTCGTTCCTTCGCCACCGCGCTTGCACAGTCTCGTCGATTCCGACGTGTCCGAGTAGCAAATAGATGGATTTGTACGATTTCTAATGACCACGGCGTTTGTTGTCGTAATGTTCTTCTTGCCTCGCGCTGACAACGTGTATCACCCTCCTCCGCACTTTCACGCCGCACACTCGTGCTCTTGCTGTGCGACCATGCACAAGCATGCGCGTCTCGTCCTTTTCAGCTCCATCGAACGAGTGCTCACGTCCGACTCACCCTTGCTTTTCATATCCCTGCCAGACTCGACCAGACTGCGTAGCTCCTCTACCAAGACTTTTCCCCACCGCTCTCCATGCGCACAAGGACAAACACCAGGACCCAGCGAAGTCCCTTGGTTGGCTCGAATCCAAGACCGCCACGCGCCGACACGATTCAGTGGATCTTTTCATCAAATCTACCTCACCGCAGGAGCTCAGCAGCGCTCAGTGTAGATCTCAACCGACGCAATTTCTTCGGTATGAGCGACGTATTCGGTGTGCTCTTGAATGTACGTGCCGCGTTGTCTGCCCGTGCGCCCTGATGGGACTCACCATGACCCATTCAGCCCTCCGAGACGGCACGCTCGCTGACGGAATCCAGGCGCCTGCTTGAGGAAGCACGTAAAGAGATCAACGAGGAACGTGAGCCTGCACCGCTGCGCATCAAGCACGCGGCAACACGTATGCCCGGCTTTTTCCCCCGGGAAGTCGAACTGCGCGTCATCGAGCGCGCGTTGGAAGCCGAGTCGTCATTTACGGTCGTCTTTGGCGCCAGCGCTGTGGGAAAGGTATCTTGGTCGTCTTGGTTCGCTTTTCGGATCCTCATCTGTGCGCATATAGACTGCGCTTCTTCGCGAGGTGCTTTCGCGTGAACGGTTCCATGTGCTCCACTTTGACCTCCGGATCCCGGGTTTCGCGGACGTGGGTAGCCTCTATATGAGCCTGAGTCATCAAATGGAACAATATTTTGACGACATCTCTACGTGTATGCCTGGTTTTGAAGAGTTTCGAAGAGAAGCAGCCGCATTCAAGGTACGCCTTTGATTGCATGAACACAGAAGGGAGTGCGGGTGGACTGATCGATTTCTTTCTTGATAGCACGACCGTCATCATGTAGAGCGAAGGCTGTCCGAAGTACCCGTGGGTAGTGTGGGGTCGCAAGTGCGGACATGCGACATCGCCCGGCTCATGGAGCTGTTTCAGGTAAGACAGTTGCCTATTGGCCTATCTCAGTACCGACAAGGCATGACAGTATTCCCTCGTGCGATACACCGAATTTGAGCCTCCAGAGGATGCGAATGAACTCGGACACCAAGGTCGCAAGGAGTCAGATATCTCATCGGAGCGAACGCATGTGAACAACTCACCTCCCCTCCTCAGGAACCGGTGGTTCTTCAAGCGTGTCAAGCGAGCAAGCGACAGTGCACGCGGGATGTCGTGTTCTGTAATCAAGGAGCCTGAAAAGCTTTGCAAGAAGATCCCGGTGCTATTCTTCGACGAAGTGCATAAACTGTACGTCCTGACACATGGGATTTTCCTTTTGTTGACATCTCCGCGGACAGGCCGTCCTTGGTGCAGTCGGCAGAGACCATGAAGTGTCTGCTCGACTCGATGCTCGTTCTAACCAAGCAAGACCGGCTGTGCCATGTCGTTCATGCGACGAGCGACCCGTTTTACCAGAACTGGCTGCGCCAACTCAACGTTATGCAACACTGCAAGCTCATCACGATCGATGACTGCTCGAGAAGTGAGACTCGGACGTTTTTCTTGGAACGTCTGTTGCCCCGCGTCCCGGACGCATTACGGCCTCAATTGTCGTTCGACGTATTATATGAAGCTTTTGGTGGTAAATTAGCACATTGGCAAGATTACATCAACGAGTATGGTGAGCTACCTTTCGTCCCTGACCATCGACTTCCTCACTTGCTTTCCAAGTTGATGCCGGCGGGAACTTTGACGGTGGGCATGTCATAATATAACGTGTTCCAGTGACTAATTTGTACGGATCAGTCAAACAGAGCACGCATTTCCTCCAAGCCCATGCTACCCTCAACCTGCATATCGTCCACTCTTCTCAGCTAACGTCTGGACGTGACCCCACGACCCCATCTACCCCCGGTCCTCGACCACGATCCAGTGGCCCCGACGCCCTTCACGCCGGCCTTGGTCCCGCTGGGTTCAACGCGCCACGTGAAACGTCCTCGATCGGTGACTATTCCGCAGATTTCAGCGCCATGCAGCTCCTCAAGGTCATGAGTAAACTCAGCCAACCCGGGACGCAGCACTACTCCTACTTTCTGCTCTGCCGCGAGATCGGCGTGCGTGCGGTGGACGGGATGATTAAAAGCAAGGTGCTGAATCTGCACTGGACCGATCCGGTGGGTAGGGAAGTCGATTTGCCTGTCATCAGTGCACCAGTCTCGCCCGTCCCGATGACACATCGCGTGCTGAGCAACAGCTCCTACGCTGGCGGAGGCAGTGCGACTGTCGGGGTGGAGTCCTCCGAAGACGGGGATATGGTGATGGTGAATCCAGTCAACCTGTCCGCGAGGGATCTGGGGCAGATCGACGAGTGCAACGAACACGAAGTCGTGGGACCGAAGTTGACGCCGCTCACCCCCATCATGCGTTTCGCGATGCGGGAGGTCGTTCAGGAATACGAAGATGTTCGGACCGTGTCCGAGTACGCCTCGTTAAACGACCCTGACGAGTACTGATTTCCTGACCGCATCGGCATCACCAAAATCCGATGCGTACCCCTGTCCGTTTGGATTTAGAACTTGACGTCTGCAAGCCATATTTACTGTAATCCTGCATCTGCTCTCCACGTCTGGATATATCATTGTACTTTATTGCGTTGCACGTATCCCGCTGTACCGTTGGTTCCTTCCATTGGCTAGCCAAATCTTACGCCTCCGCAAACCTGACGTCCGCGTTCGTTTCAAGCCACGCCAACCATTTCTTTAGATAAATGCCGCCATGCTGCACGGTAGACGAATCCCCGACGATGCACTGTTAGCGATGTGTCAGAGGCACCCGCATACTCCAAAACAGGTCCGGCATACGAGATGTCTTTTTGCGCGCGTCATGGCCACTAGATCCGATCAGTCCCCGTGCACTCGAAGCGAACAAGCTGTAGTAAACTTACCGTTCATTCGGCGCTTCTCTTCCAAGAAGCCTACCTGGCGCTGATTGGAATAAGTCGCCATGGTTCAATTCGGATCATCTATCAAAGCACGTGCAGACTGACCTTGTCATTACTGCGTACGAGGCTGATAATCACAGCATCTTTCTCCCGTCCTTGCATCCCGTCAACGGTGCCGATTTCGAGCTCTG
>JBBPJV010001207.1:0-10590 GCA_038088915.1 Sutorius aff. eximius
AAAACCCGATGACATCCCACCAATTCGGTCGCGATCTCGCTCGTTCCCATGAAGAAGTACACGCAGCTCTGGAAGCTACACGAACACGAATGGAATCTTCCGCCGAATCGTCACGGTCGGCAAATCCCGACTACCAAGTTGGCCAGCAAGTCTGGCTTTCCTCATCTAACCTCGCACTTCCCTATGCCTCCCGGAAGCTCTCCCCCAAATGGCTCGGTCCATATCCCATTACCCGCGTCCTTCCAAATGCAGTTGAACTGCGTTTACCGGCATCCATGAAAATCCACAACGTTGTGAACACATCTCGTGTCAAGCTCTATAGAGAACCGCTCGACGGACAATCTGTGATTCATCCGGATCCCATTGTGGTTACCGAGGACCGTCTCATAGAATACGAGGTTGACTCTATTGTGGATTCACGTCTCAAACGTGGAAAACTGGAATACCTCGTTCATTGGAAGGGTTGGGATGTTACCGATCACACATGGGAACCCGAGGACAACTTGGCAAATGTGCAGGGCGCTATTCGGGATTTCAAATCTTTGCATTCTTCCGCTCCTCGTCGTGTTCGTGGCGTGACTTTCGCCGAATTCTCTTCTTTATTTAAGCCGTACGAAAATTTCACTGCTACTCCTGACTGTTTCTCTCGCCTGGAAGTCGAGACGTAAGGAGGGGGTAGTGTTACGAACTCGTTCCATTAACCTAACTACACTACTCATACATTCGTAGTCTACTCTTTTTTCCTTATACTTTGTCACAACCAGGTCACGTGACTTCCCCCTATCTTTCTCTTCTCACGATCACGTGACCAGACCTAGACTCCTATGACGTCAGATCATGTGACTGGTCTAGACCCATGACATCATAGATAAGAGCCTATTCTGCTATTTGTTGTACCTTTTATTATCTATCGCACCATGTCCCACGATATATTAGTCATGTATTAGTAATACTCTTGGCACTTGTATATATACCTGGGTGTAGCTACGACTGTCCCCCAGTCTAGCTCACTTGGGCATTACCTGGGATCTACCTCAGGCCTGAGTGGGATATCTAGTTACTCACTTCTCCTCATTACCTTCGCCCATGGTAACCATTCCATGTGTATCTCTTTTTCTTCTTTAAACGTTGCCAAATGTCATAGTCGGTTCTAGTTCCACCTTGTCGTCGTTCCCTCGGCCTAGGTTTAGGTCTCGTTTCAGAAGGATGAGGAACTGCAGGAGGAACACTGCAGGAGATGAGGACAAAGGCCAACATCAAGTTGGGACGAAGAGGACATTGAGGAATCAATGTACGATGAGGATGATCAGTCTCAGACTGATGAATGGAGGATTTAATGATAGTAAGGGACTCAGGAAGGGAGTCCAAGGATTAAGGAAGGACTGTGAGGAGAGACCCGAAGGATGGTGGTGGTTGCAGTGCCAGACTGAGGGTCATCAAAGATGCACACAGTGCAGTGATGAGAGAAAAGCTAGTATTGGGATTACGGAGGCAAGGACATGAGGGATAGACGGAGATGGGACTAGGCAAGTACGGGAGTACTATGTCCTAAGTACCGGGTAGGAACTAGCATAAGGAATACTACAAGGAAGGTGCGAGTCTTATATAGTAAGGCGAGCACAGGAAAGTAGTATCCGTAAGAGGAAGGAAAGAATAAAAGAGATACTAAGGTATATCCCAGTGGAGAGCCAAGAGGAGAGATGGAGAGATCTATGCTAAGAATACAATGGACAACTGTGGGTCTGAGGGCGAGAGATCTATAGTAGGAATACAACGGAGAGCTGTGGGTCCAGGGTAGACGGAAAGGAAAGGAATAGACCATATTAGGATATCTGGTGGTAAAGGAAAGAGGAACACCAGGATTTCATAAAGGGGACTCATGTAGAACATGAGGGGAAGGGCAATCTAAAATGACAAACCGTGAGGTGAGTCATCGGAGGCAGTAGTCCATGATCCGCACTGGTGGCATGGGAATGGCTACGAAAAGGATAATAGTCACGTGAGTTAAAAGAATCATGTGATGAGTAAAATGTAGTCCATGGGGTTCGGACACTGCGATGTAGGAACGGCTACCAGGTCTGCAGTATAGTGAGCACAAGAGTGCAAGCTAGACTGTGAGACGAAGGAGAAGTCAAAGGGGTCTACAGGATAGTGAGCATTAGGGATGTGAGCTAGACTGTGAGACAAAAGAAGTAAAAAGGAAATAAATCATAACATTTGGAGGGTGTCAGTTTCCTGAAGTGAGAGTCATGTCATTTCAAATCCGTCTTGTAAAGTTGGTGGAGTTCCTTGGACTCGTTCTTGGATTCGTCTACTTCCAACATTCTTTTTTCCCAGTTGATGCGAGGATTGACCTGTTTCAGCCAGGGAATGCCGAGGATGATGTTGTGAGAGCCACAGCTCATGACATGGAATTGTTGTTGCATGGCGACTCTGTCAATATTGATGAAAAGTCGAGCAGAGTATAAGACTTGTCTTGACTGATTCGTGGATCCATCCATGTTTCTTACAATCACCAGTTGTTTGAGTTGAGATACTGGTATTTTGTTTTTATGTGCAAACATCATATCAATGCAATTGACGTTCACCCCAAAATCCATGAGAGCGAAGGTGTCAATGGCTTGGAGGGTGTGCAAAGGCTGAACAAGTTGTAGGGGAATTTGAATGGATTTAGCGCTATGGGATACAACTTGTGCACAAGTATAGGAGGGGACTCACATCGATAGAGACCTCCTTTCTAAAAACCCAAGTTGATTTGCACTCAGCCAACTGTCTCACTTTCATCATCATCATCCACTTCTATTAGATTTGGAATCTTTTCTTCCATCTCCACCTTTTGCACCTTGGGTTTGATGACCAGAATGGGTGGTGGGTTGTTCTTATTTTTAGGCAGGAACATCACCTTGCAGTTGGCGGTAGTGTGCCCTGGTTTTCGGCAATGGAAGCACAGGTTTTCTTTAAAGCAATGAGCTCTCTCCTCAGGTGTCAGCTTTCCAATCTTGACTATGTCCACCTTCATGGCATTGGGGTCCTTTGGGTGAGAGGTGTGTGGGACACAAGGGGAATACAGAAGATGGACCATCTGCTGCTTTTTGATGGCTTGTGCTTGGTCCCACCATGTTTGGATGGACAGGGCTTTCTTCTGCCATTCTAATATGGTGGTCAGTACCATCTCCAATCCCATGACTTTCTCCATTAATGCTGCAGGGATTCCCATCTGATAATAGGAGATGAGAACGGGTTCTTGTGTTACTCCAGCAATGGCCACCTTGGCCTGGAAGTCTGTGTTGTACATGAGTAAGGCAGTGGTGTAGTCCCCACCTTTGGCTTTAACCCAAGTAGTGGCCAGCCATGATAGGGCATTTGCCACTGTGTCGTGATGTTTGAATGCCACACGGAACTCCTGCACAAAGTGGTTGAACATTCCGAGATCTAGGGTGGTGCCTGCCAAGGCCTTGGTTCTGAATGTGTGAGCCCACATGAGGGCAGAGCTGGTTTTCATGTAAGATAGGGCAAAGCCGATTTGCTTAGCCGCAGTGTTGTAGATTTCAGTGTTGATGGCTAGATATACACAAACCTTGTTGAGCCAGGGCTCGGCTTTCATGTAGTCTCTGTCAAAGGCTGACAGAGGGGAGATGCGTAGCTCAGTAGCTTTACTAGACATAGTGCCTGAAGATCAAGTGGGGTTGGCTGAGATGGGAGGAAGAGGAGGTTGAGGGAGAGCGAGAGGATATGGAGTAAGGGAAGAGGACGACTCTGGTTGTTCTGGTGGTTCCTGCCACAAGGGTGGAGTGATAGGTCTTTTGGTGTGAGTCAGTGTGGACTCTGAGAGGGATAAGGATCGAGCTAAAGCTTCAGTTACTGGCACTAGACAAGTTTCTTCTGTCTTTGAGGTGGGATGTTCATTGGCAGCTGTGGACAGTCAGGATGGTGAAGTGACAGGAGAACTTTCTGGAGAGAGGGCAGGCAAAGAGGGTCTAGGGGGAACGGGAGATCTCCACAAAGGAGAAGATCTGTAGATTAGATGAGAAATGTTGACAGCTTACACAGAGGTAACTGCTCAAGTATATGCTAGTTCTATTGTTATGACTGTTCTGGATAGGACCAGGCATAGCTCTTGAGGATCACCAACAACCACTAGGGTCTAGGGTTGAGGACGAAGTTGACAAAGGTTGTCGGAGATGAGTAATGAAGAGTTGCTTAAGGTGTAGCAACAAGACATGTAAGAAGAAACAATGACCACTCAACAGTGGGTCAACGACTGATAAGGATGAAGGACAATGAGGTGTGAAAACACCACCAAAGTATGAGATGCAATGCTCAAGGTACTATCCCCTTTGTAGAAAGGGTGGTGGAGTCAAGGACGAGTGGGGATGACTAGTTGGGAGATAGTCACACTAGGCAAAGCCTAAGTGAAGATGAGTTGTGATTGTAGATGGTAATGGTACAAGAGAGAACTAGCGTGAGGAAATACTGACAGTGGCTATGGGTTTATATAGTAATAGCTCATGGGAAAGAGTTACCCGATTGGGTAAGATTATGTAACCAAGAAGAGAGATTGCAGAAACCTAAGTAGCTAGGGATAGCGCCTGCCAGCAAGTGTTAGGTGAATGAGGTCATGGAGTGGGAGAAGTGGCAGGTGTGAGTGGGACAACTAATAGTACAAGATGAAAGGAAAAGAAATCGTAACAGTTATCATCAACATATGCAGAATCAATGAACATGTGGGTAGCCCCTGAATTGAGTAAGGCCAAGATATTGCCTATTTTGGTCCAGTGCCATTTTCCTTCATGGGTGGCAAACCCATATACTGTTGTGTCGAGTGAGAACTCAACTGGTCCTTGTGACCGTGCATGATCAGTCAGTGTGAGAGTTTCATAAATATCATAAATATGGAAGATATCTGAATCATCGCTAACTGAAGTATGTAATTTTTTCTTTTCTTTTAGGGGAGAATTAAGCATAGCTTTATTATTGGCTGCTGTGCCTTTGCAGGGTGCTCCCTCAATGTACAAAGAACTAGATGACTGACTAAGCAATGACTTAGAGGAAATGTTCATGGCTAGCTCAACAGAGTTCAGAGGCTCATCAGAGTCCATAGCTATGTAAATTGGTAATGAGGAAAAAGAGTTAGGGAAACTAGAATGTAAAGAAATGTCAGATCCAGGTACACCTCACTTGTAACTAGATCTATATAATTTAAAGTAATGGCCTTTGCAGCCTTGTCCTTTTCTTCTTGTGCAAGTTGAGCTCACCAAAATGCCTCTGCATCTGCACATTCCCAGGAGGCACTGGGAGCAGCAATTTGGCCTTGATCAGGCTGAGCAGTTTGGACAGATACATGTGCAGGGGGGGACGGAAGAGGATGTGCAACATACCTCAGGCATGATGGGCCAGGTTTGTTGAATTGAGAGAATTGGGGGTCATGGAACTCCTGGTTATGAGTGGGGCAGGGATTTTGGGGTCATTGGGATTCTGGGCAATCACAGGATTGATGTCCAAATTTGTTACAATTGAAACAAGACCCATTGAAGAGCCACTTCACTTGTTGGACTTGTTGTGCCCCTATTTCCATGGAGGCACCTCTACCAGATTGCATGCTGATTGTTGTAAATTGAGGTTGGTATCCCATAGACCTCTGAAATTGAGGGAAGTGTATTTCCCATTCATATTGTATGCACTCAAAGCATGCTCCCATCTTGATGTATTTGTTGATGGTCTTGTTCAATTCCAGGTTGCCATCTGCCTGGAGCACCACTGTGTATATTTTATAATCAATTGCCTTCCTGAGTAGTCAGATGGTGGTTTCATCATCCAGCTCTATATCTTCTTTGAGAAATGGGAATTCATTTAGGAATTCCACAGTTCAGCAATTTCCTTGCTTCATGTTTTCCAGCCTCACATACTCCATTTCTTTGTAGTCCACAATTTTGAAGTATTTCTCAACATCAACTTTGAGCTCATTCCAACTTGGCCATTTATCTTTCTCCAGGCATTTTCTGATTCAGAGGTGTGCAAATGCTGCTGCTTCACCATCCATTCACATCCAGACAGCCATAGCTTTCTCCTTGTCCAAGTTGAGAGGATGTCATTTTTGGATTGACATCCATAGTTTGATGAACAGCCACCATTTTTTGAATGTGGCCTGCTTTCCATCCCACTTGCCAGGGTCAGCAAATTTCTTATCTAAGTTTTTGGAGGTGTCCTCCACTTTGATTGTATTTGAGATCTTGTCAATCTCATCTTTTACGTCTTGCCAAGATGCAGACATGTCTTAGCCATAGAAGTAGATAGTGGCAGGATGATTGTAGGGTTTACGGAGTTTGTGTGATGGACAGAGTGAATGTGTGGTCTTGTTTGTGAGTGTAATGCAATTGCAGGAATTGATCTTTTTCTCCAATGAAATATCTTGTAACCAGTCATGTGCAAACTGGACTACATTGTCTGTTACGACTGTTCTGGGTAGGACCAGGCATAGCTCTTGATGATCACCAACAACCACTAGGGTTCAGGGTTGAGGTTGACGTAGACGAGTGTGACAAGGACGAGGGTAGAAGAGTTGCTCAAGGTGTAGCAACAAGACACGAGTAATGAAGTAATGACCACTCAACAGTGGGTTGAGGACTGTCAAGGATAGCAAACGAGGAGGTGTTGACAACACCGATGAAGAGTGGACAAAGTCCTAGCAAGAGAGGGACACAGTGCCTGAAGAACTACCCCCTTCATAGAAGGAAGGTGGACGGTGGAGAGCTAGTCTCAGAGAGTCACACTAGGCAAGGCCTAAGTGAAGGACGAGTTGTGATTGTAGATGATGATGGCACAAGAGAGAACTAGCGTGAGGAAATACGAATGGTGGTTACAGGTTTATATAGTAATAGACCATGGGGAAGAGTTACCCAATAGGGTATGATTATGTAACTGAGAGAGAGAAAGAACGAAGAGAACTAAGTACCTGGGATATTGCCCACCGGCAAGTGTAGGAAATGACTACTGGTTAGGAAGGTGGTGGGCAGGATGGATGTGAGGCTTGCTAGTAATACAGAGGAAAAGAAGGAAAGAAGAAATCGTAACATTGTCTCTGTTTGGGTAAAACAATGCAAGGGGAGTGAGGAATGCTTCTAGATCATGTGTTTTGAGGGGGTCCTGTTGTGAAACTGTCCCCGTTAACCTAACTATCTACACTCTTTTCCCTTTTACTCCTAGTCTAGGGTTAGCCTAGCTAGACAGACTACACATCATACATTGGACTTAGCATTATTTCCTGTACCATAGCACATGACTTATCACGTGACCTAGTCATGTGACCATATGTATCATTAGTAGCTTATGGACTATTATGTATCTATGATGTCATAGGGTCTAGACCACTATGTCATAGTCTAGCCCCTTACATCACCTCTCTTATTACTTAGACATGTCCTTATTTAGTTATCAGGGGTATAACACAGCATGGTCTGTGCACTGGCCTCTCTGCATATATAAAGGGCATGGTGAGATAGACTGGATTCCCTCCACTCTTGTCAACCTGTGCATTACCTGGATCTAAGGGAGAGTGGCCATCACTGCTCTATACTTCCCCTCCAGTGCAATGGCTCATACTTGACTATTCCATTCGTTCTCTCATCATTGTACATCATTGCCAGATGTCATACCCAGCCTCTTCTCTATTAGATCATCATTAGGCATGTCATTGGGTGGCCCTCCAATGCTGTGCACTTGGGGTTAGGGTTAGAGATTTGCCTCGCCTTTAATGAGTTCCTCCTTGGGCTCATTACAGGTCCATGCAATGGGGGGACATACAACTGTAAAAGAAAACTAAGGTCTCTGGAGGCAGCTGTGAAGAGACTGTTGATGTGATGCAGCAGGTAACTGCTGAGATGTTGGTGGTTTTATGTCAATTCAGATGTGGGAGGAACTGGGTTATCTAACAGTTTTTTAACACTGTTTCACCAGTCATGTGGAGCGCTTGCAGCTACTCAGCAGAGGGGCCCCTAATGCTTTTTGGGGTGCAGCAATGTTATTCTTATTTGTATGACAGATGACCATGTGACTACTGGTATTCAGGTGTATGCCCAATGCCCATCTAGTGGTGTGCATACTTGTTCTCCTTAACCCTGAAGTCACAGGTGCAAGTTCAACCCCATAAGAAGTCTAGCTCAAGTGAAACAAACACTACACTAAGCCTAAGAGGTGACAGGGTGGAATGAAGAGAACACCTTCTGATGCAGTGCAACATTTTATGATGAAGAGGAAAAAAAGAAGAACACATGGAATGGATACCATGGGCAAAGGTGAGAGTGGTACTAGATAATCCCAACTTAGGCCTAGACAAGTATCCAGGTATGTCCATGTGAGCTAGACTGGGGGACAGTCATAGCTACACCCAGGTATATATACAAGTGCCAAGACTATTACTAATACATGACTAATATATCGTGAGAGATGATACAATAGATAAGAAAAGGTACAGCCAATAGCATAAGAGGTTGTTATCTATGATGTCATAAGTCTAGACCAGTCACATGGTCTGATGCCATAGAGTCCAGGCCCTGGTCATGTGATCATGGCAACAAGAATAAAGAAAGAATTGTAGGTACAGAGTACAAGTGTATCAATGGATAGGTTAAAGAAAATGGAATTTGTAACAGAAGAAGTCAAGTGAACTCTCCAATGCCCCTGACACCATCTCAGACTTCCATCAAAGACACCTGGTGATGCCCCAACCTAAACTAATGCTTAAGCTTTGCTCTCCTCATCACACCTGCAACATCTTTCAATCACCTAAATTCCTAGCTGACCAAGCAAAGCTCAACAGGCTTCCCAATCATTTATTCAAATTCCTGACCACCAAGGATGTCAGTCTTGAAAAGGGGGTAATGACAGAACAAGATGATTTCAATTATGTATGGTAGTATTAATTCTTTAATCATTCCATACCATCAGAATGATCCAGTGACATCATTAGCATACAGTAGAAGTGTTGAATTTGTGGTGTTTTCTACCATTTTATCCATGACACCACAAAGGCCAGTTTATTATTCTCTTCTCACATCTAATGGCTATTACATTAGGTTTCAGTGGGGATAGCTGATTAATCTATCCCTCACACCATTTTATCTTATATTATCTTATCTCACTTATCTTATCTTATCTTTGATAAGATAATGATAGGTGGATGGATAAGATGAGATCTACTTTACTGACAAACTGGTTCTTTGTTATAGATCACTCACTGTCACCCTTTGTGACATACTGTTGCCATAGTAATGGTCACTGTCACTGTCACCTGTCACAAAACATCCTCTCTGTCATGTTTGACATGAGAAGTGTTTCATCTTGACATGCTGTGGGATTTATCCCTGTTGGTTGCCATAACTGTTATAGGTGGTAATTTTTGACCATTATCTCACTTACATCTTTCATAGTTGAACTACACTTTGGGTTAAACCCACAAGCAACAATGGACTTAGTTGTGAGAAAGTCTCACTTCCTTATCTTATCCTATCTCTTTATTCCCATGGATGACCTTGTATATGGCACTTACAAGGCTAGTGCAGCCACTTCCCTTTTTAGCTATATTTTAATCAGAGATCTGATCTATTGATCTTTCTTGGATCTGCCCAGGATCTCTCTATTGGTCACACACAGCCTTCTCTTTTAATTTCCATGCTGTGTTGTGCTTCTTTTAATCTCTGCTGCTTCTGACATGCTTAATGCATGAGGCATTTCATAGGGCAGTGCCCTGCTTCCATTTCACACAGCCTAGATGGTAGTGTTTTATCTTTGCCCACCCTGAGGGTATAGGGTATTACTATAGATGGACCCATATCCTAGATGCTGGCCATACATGTACAAACATAGTGTTATGATACCATCCCTGTTAACCTAACTATCTACACTCTTTTACTTTTACCCCTAGTCTAGGGTTAGCCTAGCTAGTACTTACATTCATTGCATACTAGACTTAGCCATGTTTCCTGTACTATAGATCACATGATTGGTCTGCACCCAATCCCTGTCACATGATTCCCTATTCCCATCCCTGGCACATGACCTAGTCATGTGACCACACATACCATAGAGTATTTCAGACTCTCTTATGTACTTATGATGTCATAGGGTCTAGACCACTATATTATAGTCTAGCCCCTTATGTCACCTCATTCCTTACCTTGTATTACTATACAGGATACCAGCACAGCATGGTCTGTGCACAGGCCCTTTGCATATATAAAGGGCATGGTGAAATAGACTGGATTCCCTCCAGTCTTTTCAACCTGTGCATTACCTGGGTCTAAGGGGGAGTGGCCTCAGCTGCTCTGAGCTTCCCCTCCAGTGCTGAGTGCTCATACAGACTATTCATTTCTTCTCATCATCATTACACATTGCTGGGCATCATAGCCAGTCCTCTTTTTATTAGTCAGTTACTGTTAGCATGTCATTGGGTAAGCCTTCAGTGCTGTGCACTTGAGCTAGGGCTTGAGTTCTACTTGCCCTATGAGTTCCTCCTTGGGCTTCTTATACATAGTTGGTGGTATATAAGGGTGAAGTCCCCCTCCAGAGAACCTCAGTCTAGTTCTCTTGAAGATT
>JBBPJV010001208.1:0-10583 GCA_038088915.1 Sutorius aff. eximius
TATCATTTTCGGCCGGAAAGTAGCCGGAAAGGAAGCCGGGATGATCTGGAAGCCTCGGGATAAGTGCGGGTCCATCGGAAGCGCTGTAAATGGGGGATACACATGCAGGGAACATTAGTTCCCTACAACGCCCAAGTGAACTAGACTGGGGAGCAGTCATAGTATCACCCAGGTATATATACAAGTGTCAGGGTTATTACTAATACATGACTAATATATGATGGGAATGGTATGATAGATAAGAGGAAAGGTACATCAATAGCAAAAGGGGCTCTTATCTATGACATCATGGAGTCCAGGCCCTAGTCACGTGATCAGGGGAAAGAGAAGATAGGGGGAAGTCACTTGATCAAGTGTGACAAAATAAAGAGAAAAATATGTAGACTACAAGTGTACAAGTTAGAGGTTAGAAAAATTAAATATGTATCATAACACTATCCCCTCTTTACATCTTGACTTCCAGGCAAGAGAAACAAGAAGATGTGGAATCAGTAAAGTTTTCATATGGTGCAAAAAGCAAGTGAAACTCCTGCAAGGAAATGCCACAAACATGGCAAGGTGCGGATGTGTGTTTGGAATGGAATTCCTGAATAGCATCCTGAGCATTATCCAAGTTAATCTCAGGTTTCCAGGTACAGTCTGTTTCATCCCAACTCTTCCAGTGCATGAGGTATTCCAATTTGCCACGTTTCAAATGAGAGTCAACAATGAAGTCCACCTCATACTCAATTAAGCGATCCTCGGTGACAATGATAGGATCAGGTCTAATGACAGATTGACTGTCGAGTGGAGCATTGTAGGGTTTTACCTGGGATACATTTATGACCAGGTGGATCTTCATGGACTGTGGCAGATGCAGTTTGACTGTGTTTGGTAATACCCAAGTGATAGGATAGGGTCCAAGCCACTTAGGTGACAGCTTGGGGGATGGGAACAGGAGAGTGAGGTTTTTGGTGGAGAGCCAGACTTGCTGACCAGCTTGGTATTTGGGATGTTCGGACTGTGAAGAGTCAGCCAAATGTTCCATGCAGGTTTGTGTGGTGTCAAGTGCTGCCTGAATTTCCTGATGGGAGTGGATGAGATCAGATCCAAATTGATGTGAAGAAACAGGGTTTTCAAAACCCATACAAGGGGCATAGTTCCGGGTGATGGCAAAGGGGATCATGCCAGTGGCAGCTGTGAGGGAATTATTGTGTTGGAACTGGGCCAACTTGAGCCATTCAGTCCACTCGTGTTGTTTCTTTGCGATGTAGATGTGGAGGTACTGTTCTAGATCACGATTGATTCATTCGGTTTGACCATCAGTCTGAGAATGGAATGCTGTTGAAAGTTTTTGCTGAATTCTGAGCAACTTGCAAAGTTCTTGGGTGAAATCAGAGGTGAATTGAGGGCCTCAGTCAGAAACTATGGTACTGGGGAGTCCATGGGTACACCACACATGATCTTTAAATAAGCGAGCTGTATCTAAGGAAGAAAATGTCTTTGTACAAGGAATAAAAATGACTTCTTTTGAGAATCAATCAATGACTACCATTATGGCCATGAACCCTCTTGACTTGGGTAAGTCCATAATAAAATTAACTGAAATATCCTGCCAGGGATGTTGTGCGGCTGGGAGTGGCATCAATTTACCAGCAGGGGGTTGATTTCCCGATTTGGAAGTGGCACAGCCATGACACAAGTCAATGAAAGTGTTGACATCTTTGGAAATTCCAGGCCAGCTATAATGTCATTGGATCGAAGCGAGGGTTCAGGATCTTCCAGGATGCCCTGTGATTGGCAATTCATGATATGATTTAAGGACTTCTGATCTCAGATCAGGGGGGACGAATACTTGTTTCTTGGCATTAAGGTAACAGCCAAGAGAGGAATCAAGATCATAACCATAGTGGTCACCATCGAATTCATAAGAATGTTCTACAATCTTATTGAAGATCTCAGAAGAGAGTGTAGCTTGCTTTGTGAATAACGCCAGAGGTAATACTGTTACATTTTTGTTTATATCCTCAGCAGCTTCACCATGGTCGGGATGGTGGGACAATGCATCTGTGCAACCATTTGTGGATCCTGGTTTGTACAGAATCGAATAGTTATATTCCATTAAAAATGCATGCCAGCATGCTTGTTGGGGGGACAGATCTTGCAGTTTCTTCCAGAACTCTAAATTCCGGTGATCAGTCCAGATTTCGAAATGATCTTGATCAACAAGATGGTGGTGCCATTCTTTTAATGCACAGATGATGGCAAGCAACTCTTTGTCATAGATGGGATAGTTGCATTCTGCAGAATTGAATGAGTGTGAAGTGAAACCAGCAGGATGCCAGTTTCCATCTTCGAGTTGATAGGAGAGCACAGCTCCTGAGGTGATGTCAGAGGCATTGCATTCAATGTGAACTGGACAGAAAGAGTCTGGATACATGAGGAGCAGTGTTGAGGTGACAATAGATTTAAGTTTTGTGAAAGTCGCTTTGCATTCTGATGTCCAGATGTATGGCATATCTTTTTTGGTTAAATTATTAAGTGGTCTAGCCATGTTGGCAAATCCTTGGATGAATTGGCAATAGTAATTAGCCATGCCAAGGAATGATTGCAACTGCTTTAAGTTACAAGATTGGGGCCAGTCAGTGATGGCATTGACCTTAGGTTCCTGCATCTCTATCTCCTCTTTAGAGATGACCATACTGAGGTAGTCCACTTTATCCTTGTGGAAGAAGCATTTTGAAGGTTTTAAATATAAGTCATTTTTGTGTAGTCTCTTGAGTACCTTGCAAATGACTTTGACGTGTTCTTCTTTGGTCTTTTTGGATGTGAAGATCATGATGTTGTTGATATAAATTATGACTATGACATACATATTAGCAAAGATGTCGTTCACCATGTTTTGGAATGTGCTGGGGGAATTACACATGCTGAAATACATAATGAGAGGTTCATAGGCACCTATGGGAGTCATGAAGGCACCTTTCCATTCATTGCCTTCCTTTATTCTGACATTGTTATAACCCCATCAAAGGTCTAGGGTTGTGAACATGTCTGCTCCTTTGAGTCGATCAATGAGCATGGGGATCAGAGGAAGCGGATAATAATTTTTTTGGTGTGTTCATTTAGGTATCAGTAGTCCATGACCATGTGTTTTTTACAGTCCTTCTTTGGAATGAAAAACACCAGGGAGGTTTGGTCCAATTTCAAGGGTCAGATATAGCCTGTTACAATATGTATTTAATTTTTCTAACTCTCAATGCATACACTCGCAGTCTACTCTTTTTTTCTCTTTATTTTGTCACACTAGGTCATGTAACTTTCCCCTATCTCCCCTTTCCCATGATCACATGACTAGGGCCTGGACTCTATGACATCAGATCACATGACTGGTCAAGAACCATGACATCATAGATAAGAGCCCGTTATACCATTGGACATACCTTTTCTTATCTATCGTACCATCTCTCATGATATATTAGTCATGTATTAAGTAATACTCTTGGCACTTGTATATATACCTGGGTGATATTATGACTGTTCCCCAGTCTAGTTCACTTGGGCATTATCTGGGATTACTCCTAGGCTTAAGTGGAATACCTAGCTCTCCTTTACCCTTTGCCCATGGTCATCAAGCCACATGTTCTGTCTTATTCCTTTTATCGTAAAATGTTGCAGGATATCATAGCCTGTTCTCATTGTTCCACCTTGTCACCATTTTAGTTTAGGTTTTAGTCCTGTTTCATTTGAACTAGACTTCTCATGAGGTCGAACCCGTGACTCCAGGGTTAAGGAGAATAAGTACGAGCTCCACTAGATGGACTCTGGGCATACACCCGAATATCAGTAGTCATATGCTCATCCAGCGTAACAAATAAGGATAAAGTTGCTCTGCCCATATAGCATTAGGGCCCCCTCTCTCACATAGCTGCAAGTGTACCTAGTGATTGGTGTGATGGTGGTAAAAAACTGTCAGTACCCCAGTATCCCCCCACATCTGAATGCAGATGATAAACTACCACCTTCTCAGCAGTTCCCCGCTGCAAACTCGTCAACGGTCTCCCCACAGCTGCCCGGGAGATATTAGTTTTTCTTTACAGTGTTTATGCCCACTTGCCGCTCCGACCCCTTCAAAACTCAGGAGCTCGAAGACTTTCTCACCCCCCTTGCATCACTCTATCCCAACAGAGATCTGACCATTCTTTTTGCACACGATTGGCTAGCAGACATTCACTGGGAGAAGAAAATCAGATCCAGAGAGCGAACAGTTCTTGCTAATTGTACCACCAGGTCCCTCCATCCAAGTCACAAGCTCTGCACCCCCTATCGCTGACCTCGCACTATATACCTATACGATGAATAAATCATGTCCAACACATCATGGGAAGACATCAAGAATGAGATCGACAAGATCTCAAATACTATCAAAGCCGAAGACGCAGCTAAAGGCTTTGACAAGAAATTTTCTGACCCTGGCATCTGGGATGGGAAACGCACCACCTTCAAAAAGTGGTGGCTCTTTATGGAGTTATGGGTGTCCACCCAAAAATGACATCCGCTTCACGAAGACAAAGAAAAGGCTGCTGCAGTCTTAATGAGAATGTCGGGTGATGCTAGCACGTTTGCCCATCTAAGAATTTCTAAAGGACTGGCCAAGGATAGATGGCCTGATTGGGATGACCTGAAAAAGGACATCAAGAAATATTTTAAAATCACTGACTACAAAGAGCAGGCGTACAATAAACTCGAAAACCTTCGTCAAGGCAACTGTCAAACCATGGAATTCCTAAATGAGTTTCAGTTCCTTAAGGAAGAAATCAAGATTGAGGATGAAACCACAGTACAGCTACTCCGAAAAGCTGTAGATTATAAAATATACACTGCAGTGTTACAAAACGATGGCGATCTGACATTTGAAGAGACATTAAACAAATACACCGAAATGGGAGAGCGCTTCGAGTGCATCAGGTACGAACACGGACAACGCTTCATACCATTTCAAAGAGGAAATCCCCAGTGCTTCACTGTGACTGGCACACAACCTGGATGTGGCACTCCAATGGAAATTGGGGCTCAACAAGGAAGACCGGTACACATGGACATTATGTGCTATAATTGTCAGAAGACTGGACATATTGCACATGAGTGCAAAGAGCCTCAACACCCATGCCCCCCTTCTCGACAAGCTCGCAATCAGGAAATGTACTACAATCCCTGATACTCCCAATTTGACGAACCAGGTCTGTCACATCCTCGCTACTTGTTCCGACCTCTTCCCACTCCTCCCACCTCTTCCACCCTCGTCGTCACAACACAAACTGCATGGCTCAGTCATGGCCACTCAGGTTCCCACTCTTCCTGGGACAATAAAGATACAGAAGCATATTGGCAGGCCAGAATAGCCTAAGAAGCCAAACAAGAATCAGAGACGAAAGTCTCTTTAAATTAAGTAGATCTAGATCTCAGCAAGGTAGATTTAGATCAGACTACATAGTTCCCCTTGATGCTTCCTTCTCTAATCGTTTTTCTTGTTTACCCATCCACGAGTTTAAGAACAATGAGGTGTGTGACTCGAACAGTAGTAGCTATGTTCCTCCTGTACTATTTAATCAGAATACTTCCTGTAAAGTTGAGGGAGCATCCCGAAAGGGCACAGCAGCCAACAATGAAGCTGTGCTTAATTCTCCCAAACAAAAAAAAAAATTACGTAGTGCTACTTCAGACAAATCGGACATTTTTCATATCTACAATATTTATGAAAACCTCCCACCGACTGGCTATGCCCAGTCACAAGGACCCGTCAAGTTCACTCTCGACACGACAATATATGGATTCGCCCTCCATGAAGGAAACAGGTGCTGGACCAAGATAGGCACTACCCTGGCCTTACTCGACTCAGGGGCAACACACACGTTCATCAACTCAGCATATGTCGATGAGAACAAGCTAGAATGAGTCTTGCTTGGCCAAGAATTCCATGTCCTTAATGCTGATGGATCAGACCAAGCCATCGGTCGTATTCACAAAAAAGTGGCCTTGACCATCATAGTCAAAGACAAGAACAGTAACTCCCATGCGGAAGCTATAGATGCATTCATGTTGTATCTGGGAAACCAAGATCTTATCATTGGTTATGATTGGCTCACATGCCACAACCCTGATGTCAACTGGGTTGACAAAGAAATTATGTTTTCTCACTGCACGGATCAATGCCATGCCAATCCTATTATGGAACTTCAATCTATCCCGGCCGAAGAAGAAGAAAAATTGAAAACAGAGGTTCCCAAAGAGTACTGGGACTTTTTGGATGTATTTTCAGAACAAGAATCCCATTGAATGCCAACATGCAAACCATGGGATCATGCAATAGAACTAAACCCTGACTTCATTAAGAAGAAAGGACGAATCATCACCTTGTCAGACACAGAGTTAGAAGAAGTCCATGTATTTATAGAAAAGGAGCTGGCAAAAGGTTATATCCGACCATCAAAATCAGATCAAACCTCTTCTGTATTCTTTATACTGAAAAAAGATGGAAAAAAACGTATGGTCATGGATTACAGGTACCTCAACGAACATACGAAGAAAAACAATTATCCCCTCCCCCTAATACCCACACTCATTGATTGACTCAAAGGAGCTGATATGTTTACAACCCTGGACTTACGATGGGGCTACAATAACATTCGCATCAAAGAAGGTGATGAATGGAAAGGCGCTTTTACCACCCCAATTGGCGCATATGAACCCCTAGTTACATATTTCGGAATGTGTAACTTGCCAGGCACTTTCCAAAATATGGTCAACAACATTTTCTCCAACATGTACACAGTGGTCGTAATTTATATCGATGACATTATGATCTTCACATTGAAAAAGTCAAAAAAAGAACACATAGAAGTAGTTCGTGAAGTACTCAAGTGATTATGTGAAAATGACTTATATTTAAAACCCTTGAAATGTTTCTTTCACAAGGAAAAAGTAGATTATCTTGGTATGGTTGTCTCTAAAGAGGGGATAGAGATGCAGGAGCCAAAAGTCAAAGCCATAACTGACTGGCCCCAACCACGCAACTTAAAACAACTACAGTCATTTCTTGGCATGGCAAGCTACTATCGCCGATTTATCCAAGGATTTGCAGACGTAGCTAGACTGCTTAATAACCTAACAAAAAAAGATACACTGTACATATGGATGGAAGAATGTGAAACGGCATTCAATAAATTAAAACAAATTGTCACATCTATGCCGCTTCTAACTTATCCCGATTCTTCTCATCCCATTCGCATCGAATGCGATGCCTCAGACATTGCCTCAGGAGCTGTGCTCTCCTACCAACTTGAAGATGGAAACTGGCACCCAGCCAGTTTCATCTCACACTCGTTCGATTCCGCTGAACACAACTACCCTGTTTATGACAAGGAGTTGCTAGCTATCATTCGCACCCTAAAAGAGTGGCATCATCATCTCGTGGACCAAGATCACTTCGAGATATGGACCAATCACTGGAATCTAGAATTCTGGAAAAAGCCACAAGATCTGTCCCTGCAACAAGCATGCTGGCACGTGTTTCTAATGGAATATAATTATTCGATCCTATACAAACCAGGGTCAACAAATGGTCGTGCTGATGCATTGTCCTGCTGTCCCGACCATGGTGAAGCCACTGAGGACATAAAC
The DNA here is from genome assembly GCA_038088915.1 of Sutorius aff. eximius. Taxonomy (NCBI): domain Eukaryota; kingdom Fungi; phylum Basidiomycota; class Agaricomycetes; order Boletales; family Boletaceae; genus Sutorius; species Sutorius aff. eximius. The sequence continues at coordinate 7,660 of JBBPJV010001208.1, forward strand.
AAAAATGTCACAGTTTTACCTCCGGCTTTGTTCGCTAAGCAGGCTACTCTCTCCCCCAAGATCTTCAATAACATCATCGAACACTCATACGAATTTGACAGTGACCACTATGGTTACAATCTCGATTCCTCTCTTGGCTGTTATGTCAACACCAAGAAGCAAGTCTTTGTCCCCCCTGATCTGAGATCAGAAATTCTTAAATTATATCATGAATCCCCAATAGCTGGGCATCCCAGCCGATCCCACACGCTCACCTCGATCCAACGACATTACAGCTGGCCTGGGATTTCTAAAGATGTCAACACATTCATTGATTCTTGTCATGGCTGCACCACCTCCAAATCAGGAAATCAACCCCCTGCTGGTAAACGTATCCCCCTTCCAGCCACTTTGCATCCCTGGCAGGACATATTGGTTGATTTCATTACGGACTTACCTGAATCAAACGGGTTTACAGCTATTATGGTAGTCGTTGATGATTCTTGAAAGAAGTTATTTTTATCCCATGCACAAAAACTTTTTCCTCGTTAGATATGGCTCGTTTATTTAGAGACCACGTGTGGTGTACTCACAGACTCCCAAGTAGTGTAGTCTCCAACCGAGGCCCTCAATTTGCCTCCAATTTCACCTGAGAACTTTGCAAGTTGCTCAGAATTCAGCAAAAGCTTTCGACGGCATTCCATCCCCAGACCAATGGTCAAACCGAATGAATCAACCGCAACCTGGAACAATATCTCCATATTTATGTCACAAAGAAACAAAACGAGTGGGCCGAATGGCTCAAGTTGGCACAGTTCCAACACAACAATTCCCTCACAGCCGCTACTGGCACGATCCCTTTTGCCATCACACGGAATTACACCCCTCGCATGGGTTTTGAAAACCCTGTTTCTTCTCACCAGTTCAGCTCAGACCTTGTTCATTCCCACAAGGAAATTCAAGCAGTGCTTGAAGCCACCTGAACATGCATGGAATGTTCAGCTGAATCCTCATGGTCCGAACACCCTGATTACCAAGTTGGTCAGCAAGTCTGGCTATCTACAAAGAACCTCATGCTCCCATTTCCATCCCCCAAGCTCTTGCCTAAGTGGCTTGGACCTTACCCTATTACGCAAATATTCCCTAATGCAGTCAAACTATGATTGCCACAGTCAATGAAGATACATCCGGTCGTAAACATTTCCTGGATAAAGCCTTACAACTCTCCTCTCGACAGTCAATCTGTGATACAACCCGATCCCATTATCGTCACCGAGGATCGACTAGCTGAGTATGAGGTTGACTTCATTGTTGACTCACATTTGAAATGTGGCAAACTGGAATATCTTGTCCATTGGAGGGGTTGGGATGAAACAGACCACACTTGGGAACCTGAGGATAACTTGGAAAATGCACAGGATGCAATTTGGGATTTCTGTTCCAAACATACGTCTGCTCCCCGTTGTATTTGTGGAGTTTCCTTGCAGGAATTTCACTCCCTTTTCTCACCATATGAAAATTTCACTGATTCCATGTCCTCTTGTTTCTCTCACCTGGAAGTCAAGACATAAAGAGGGGATAGTGTTACGATACATATTTAATTTTTCTAACTCTCAACGTGTACACTCATAGTCTACTCTTTTTTTCTCTTTATTTTGTCACACTAGGTCATGTAACTTTCCCCTATCTCCCCTTTCCCACAACCACGTGACTAGGGCCTGGACTCTATGACATCAGATCACGTGACTGGTCAAGAACCATGACATCATAGATAAGAGCCTGTTATGCCATTGGACATACCTTTTCTTATCTATCATACCATCTCTCACGATATATTAGTCATGTATTAAGTAATACTCTTGGCACTTGTATATATACCCAGGTGATACTACAACTGTTCCCCAGTCTAGTTCACTTGGGCATTATCTGGGATTACTCCTAGGCTTAAGTGGAATACCTAGCTCTCCTTTACCCTTTGCCCATGGTCATCAAGCCACGTGTTCTGTCTTATTCCTTTTATCATAAAACATTGCAGGACATCATAGCCTGTTCTTGTTGTTCCACCTCGTCACCATTTTAGTCTAGGTTTTAGTCCTGTTTCATAGCCCTTAGCAAGTTCTTTTTCTATAAATACACAGACTTCTTCTAGTTCCATGTCTGACAAGGCAATGATTTGGCCCTTCTTTTTGACGAAGTCAGGGTTCAGTTCGATTGCATGGTCCCATGGTTTCCTTGTTGGCATATGATGGGATTCTTGTTCAGAAAATACATCCAAAAAATCCCAGTACTCTTTGGGAACCTCAGTTTTTAGTTTTTCAACTTCTTCAGTCAGTATTGAATGCATTTCCAATGTGGGGGCTGTGTGGCAGTGATTGGTGCAACGAGGGAATGATATAATTTTGTCGATCCAGTCAACTATTGGGTTATGGCATGCCAGCCAATTGTAACCAATGATCAAATCTTGGTTACCCAGGAATGATATGAAGGCATCAATGGCTTCCATATGTGGGTTTCTGTCTTTGTCATGAACCACAATAGTGAGTGACACTTTTTTGGTAATTCTACCAATGGCTTGGTCAGATCCATCAGCATTAAGTACATGGAATTCCTGTCCTAGCCGGATTCATTTGAGTTTGTGTTCATCAACATAAGTGGAGTCAATGAATGTGTGAGTTGCCCCTGAGTCTAATAAGGCCAGGGTATTGCCTGTCTTGGTCCAGCGCTGTTTTCCATCTTGGATGGTGAAACCATAGATTGTTGTGTCGAGTGAAAACTTGATGGGTCCTTGTGACTGGGCATAGCCAGTCGGTGTGAGGGTTTTGTTATGACAGCTCATGGGACGCCCTGGTAATGTTTTTCTCCTCCCTGTCCTTGTACTAAAGCCGCACATATCCCACACTTGGACTACCTACTTCCTTTACCCCTATCTCCAGACTATCCGATAG
>JBBPJV010001209.1:0-10583 GCA_038088915.1 Sutorius aff. eximius
TGATGTCATAGGGTCTAGATCATTATGTCATAGTCTAGCCCTTTATGTCACCACAATCTCTTATGTACTTGTACCCTTATTTAGTATTTGGGGTACTGGCACAGCATGGTCTGTGCACTGGCCCTTTGCATATATAAAGGGCATGGTGAGACGGACTGGATTCCCTCCAGTCTTGTCAACCTGTGCATTACCTGGGCTTAAGGGGGAGCGGCCTCAGCTGCTCTATGCTTCCCCTCTGGTGCTGAGGCTCATACTTGACTGTTCCATTCTCTTCCTCATTGTCTACATCATAGCTGGGCATCATAGCCAGTTCTTTCTCTATCAGATTGTCGTTGGGCATGTCATCAGATGGCCCTCCAATGCTGTGCGCTTGGGGTTAGGGTTAGAGCTTAGCCTCACCCTTAATGAGTTCCTCCTTGGGCTCGTTACACTTCATGCCTTTATTGCATACAGCCTATCACTCCCCAGGCTACTCAAGTAGGAGTGCCCAAAACCACATAAGTCCTAGTGATATATAGGCAGTTGGCTAGGGATTGGAATTAAAGTTCCTGTTGTGTTTCTTTGTTCCACACCATCTTCCACATAAATCGCCTCATGAGGTGTGGCTTTCTCCACCCCCATCTTTTGAGATACACCCACAACCTCAGGGTTAAGAGGAACAAGTATGTGTACCACTAGATGGATGCTGGGCCAACTACCTGTATATCCTGTTGTCATACATCTGTCCAGTGTATTAAATTAGGATAATATTGCTTTCTGCATAGTGCATCAGCAGCCCCTCCTCCATATTGCTGCAAGCATCATTGTTGATTGGTGAGTACATGTTAAAAAGTGTACAATACCCCAGTTCCTCCCCATGTCAGAATTGAGAATAAACTACCACCTCTACTACTCATCAAGGGTCTATTTCAGCTGCCCATGGAGTATTAGTTTTTATTTCAAGTGACATTCCACTCTTCCTTCCCCTCCAGTTCTGCTGGACACTGTAACCACTGGCAAAATGTCTTCATTACCTGGTCTGGAGTTTACTCCTTCTAGTGAGGAAGGCCAGCAGGCAACATTCCATTTCTTAGATGAATCACCACTCTATTTTGGCGAATCTTTCACCAAACCCCCATCACAACTCCCACCTTATGAAGAAATAGTATTTCTTTCTCCTTTAGTGCCTGCTCAACTGACATCCAGAAAATGTACCTGCAGGTACTTCCCTCCACAAGTCAATCAGGTCATGAATCTGTTGAGGCAGATATTGGACATTCATACAGCCCCTCACATTACCCAAGAAATAGTTCATTTCAGTCAGCACATGAATCAGCAGAGAGTTATCAATGAGACTCCCTACATGAGCCAATCATTTGGCATTGGTACAAACACCTTCCCCTCCATACTGGTGATACCTCCTCTTCCAGTTCTTTCATCATCCAATCCCTACATGACTCAGATTACTCATCAACATGAGCCAACCATACCCATCCTCATCCATGGAATGCTCTACTTCCCAAGCAGCTCCATCCTGCTCAGCTTCATGTGCAGCATCCTGAGCATCATGATGCATATCCAGAGGTGGCAATGGTGAGTCTAGTGACTCCACAACTCATCCAACCTCCTCCCACAACAATGATACTAACGCAAGTGCCAGTTGAAGCTACTCCCATCATTTACCCTGTTGCCACTTCAGCAGCACATTTTCATCAACTATATATGCAGTGGTTCTATGAATCACAAATGAATCCTACAAGAGTGGGACCACCTCCTTGTCCATTCTCACCTCCTCCCCCAGCCTGAAGGTTGTCTGCAATGTCTGTCTCTACGACACAGTCGAGACCCCTTTCAGTGCCACCTGTCCCATCACACAGTTTGGTGCAACCGATGGCACCAAAACTAGGAAAGTCGATTGCTGCAAAGTCAGAGGCATTTGACAGAAACAAGGAAAATTTTGTACAATGGTTTAGAACCATAGCATTGTACCTAGCAGGATTTGAAGGCAGTAACCCTTCAGATGCCCAGAAAGTCATAATTGTCTTATCATATATGAAAGGTGATAATCCAGCTGGTCATATGGCCAACCTCTTCATAATGGAGGGGCACCTTCTGTGTACAACATTTGAGCAGTTTGTCAAGCTACTTGAAGAGCAGTTTAAGCCTGCAGTGGTAGCAAGAAAGGCAGAGACTGAGTTGATGAGTCTCAAACAAGGAAAAGGCATGGTGGAGGACTTCTTCACCAAAATGAAACAGCTAGTGATCAAAGCCAAATTTGACATTATGGCTCAAGGTCACCTGCTGGTAAATATCACCTGCAAAGGAGTACGCAACTCCATTATGGAATATGTCAAATGTGCCTGACCTGAGTTAATAGACTCATACAACATTGTGGAGTGGAACCGTGCCCTGGTCAAGGCAGAAACAGTTCTGGAAGAAATTGCTGAGCAGAAGTGCATGTCAGGAGTGCAAGACACTCAAAGGAACTGGTCACAGTGCCTGCAACAGCAGTATGCTCCCTCCACAAGCAAACCTCCCCCCCCAGCTGCCTCAACAGTCACATCAACATCAAATCTGAATGCAATAGGAACCTTTTGATGCAAGATCATATGCTAAAACCTAAGTATAACAAGGTGGAACAATGACAAGACCAGGTATGACACCTGGCAATGTTTTACGATGAAAAGGAAAAGAAGAGAACACATGGAATGGTTACCATGGGCAAGGATAAGGAGAGTGGTGCTAGATATTGTTACGAACTCGTTTCCCTTAACCTAACTACACTACTCATACATCCGTAGTCTACACTTTTCTTCGTTATATTTTGTCACAACAGGTCACGTGACTTCCCCCCTATCTTTCTCTTCTCACGATCACGTGACCAGACCTAGACTCCTATGATGTCAGATCATGTGACTGGTCTAGACCCATGACATCATGGATAAGAGTCTATTCTGCTATTGGCTGTACCTTTTCTTATCTATCGTACCACTCTCATATATATTAGTCATGTACATTAGTCATGCTCTTGGCATATGTATATATACCTGGGTGTAGCTACGACTGTTCCCCAGTCTAGCTCACTTGGGCATTACCTGGGATCTACCTCAGGCTCGAGTGGGATATCTAGTACTACTTCTCCTTATCATCTTCGCCCGTGGTAACCATTCCACGTGTATCTCTTTTCCTCGTAAAACGTTGCCAAGCGTCATAGTTGGTTCTTGTTCCACCTCGTCGTCGTTCCCCTCGGCCTTAGATAAGGTCTCGTTTCAGATATCCCAACTTAGGCCTGAGGTAAGATCCCAGGTAATGTCCAAGTGAGCTAGACTGGGGAACAGTTGCAGCTACACCCAGGTATATATACAAGTGCCAAGACTATTATTAATACATGACTAATATATCATGGGATGTGGTACAATAGATAAGTAAAGGTACAGCCAATAGCAGAATAGACTCTTATCTATGATGTCATGGTCTAGACCAGTCACATGATCTGACATCATAGGAGTCTAGGTCTGGTCACATGATTGTGAGAAGGAAAGATAGGGGGAAGTCACATGACCTGGTTGTGACAAAATAAAGAGAAAGAAAAGTGTAGATTACAAGTGTGTAAGTAGTGTAGTTAGGTTAGATAGACCAAGTTTGTAACACCTTTGAAGATCAAGGACTTCCAATGGACATCTCCAAGGCCCACACACTGGGAAAGTGCGCATGATGCAGCAAGGACTGGCTGTGTAAAGATCATTTGCCTTGTCCCCACCCCAGACAAATCCACAAGATTACGATCTGTGGAAAAGAATTCAAATATGAGTTGCAAGAATCCCTTGACAAACAGGTTAAGGATTTTTGCCAGGGTTCACAGTAAAGACTCAGCCTGCAACCCCTATACCTACATCTCCCGCTTCAAGTACTTGTATGTTAGTATCATCCAATAGATTTGCTACACTTCCAGTACAAGAAACAAGTGATGAGCCTGAGTTCCCCTGTGAGCATGAAGTCATTGAGGTACAACAAATGAAATGCACATCAACTATAAAGAAAACAAAGCGTGCAGATGTCTGATGAATGTACCCCAAATTGTTGGAACAACACCTTGATGACCTGTGTGCTATGACAGGACCAAAGATGCAAATCCTTCAAAACCCTGCCTGACATGTTGAAGCAAAAAGTCTTCCATTGGGGACAAAACCCCTAAAGTCTGTGTTAAAGCACACAAAAGCTGATGTGCTGCAGCAAAAGAAATGGGTGTCTTGGCAGAACACACTCAACCTGTGGTCCATTAGATGGATCAAACAAGTAGTGGATGAAAAGGACAAAAGCCAAGCACTGAAGCATATCAGCTCCTTCATACACAAATCCAGAATCACAGAAGTCAATGAGAGCCTCATCAAGGATCTAAAACACCTTGACAGTGACCAAGCATTTTGGGTTTTACTGTTACGACAGTTCATGGGAAGCCCTGGTAACGTTTTTCTCCTCCTTATCTTGGTACTAGCCACATACTCAGCACACCCAGACTACTCCTTTCTCCACCACTATCCTCGGACTACTTGATAGCGGTCAATTCCCCCATCCTAAATGCCTCCGCTGACCCCTCTGGGCATGAGGCCTCGTTACTATAAGACCTCCGTTCCACCTTTTGACCACGGAGCTCCGTTACTTACCTCTCCCGTTTTCCTTTGTCTCGCTTAGATCTGATCGGTCTATATCCAGGTTCACCCCGTTTCACTTACATCCCCTTTCCAGGGTTTCCACCGATCAGATAGTACTACTGTTACCTCGGGTCATCGTTCCTCTCAGTTCCCTCGACTTCCCGACGGCTGGTAGTAGTAATATTTAAACCTTCGCTTAGTATTCCTGTACCCTAGTCTTAGCGTAACCGGAATACATGCTATCATCTCCCCTTCGACTGCTTAGTCTCGTGTCGAGCTAGCAACCTACGTCTCTAGACCTTGCAAGACCAGCAAGTCCACCCTTGACACCTACTAGAGCTCCGGCCTGTAGGAACTCAGACCTCGCAGCGGTATAAACGGTCACGCCTCGCTCCACGACTGGACCAAGCGTAACATTTACTGGACCTGCAAAGGAAACCAACACATTTCTGTTCATCCTAGTCAAGTCAATCTTTAGACATACCAGTCATAATCACTCTCCCTGTAATGAGCCCAAGGAGGAACTCATTAAGGGCAAGGCAAACCTCTAACCCTAACCCCAAATGCACGGCATTGGAGGGCCACCTGATGACGCGCTAACCATGATCTATATGTAACGAGCCCAAGGAGGAACTCATTAAGGGCGAGGCTAAGCTCTAACCCTAACCCCAAGCGCACGGCATTGGAGGGCCACCCGATGATGCGCTAACCATGATCTATAGAGAGAAGAGGCCGGGTATGATGTCCGGCAATGGTGTATGAGTGAGAGGAACGAATGGATTAGTCTGTATGAGCATCTCTCACTGGAGGAGGATATGATAGCAGCTAAGGCCATCCCCCTTGAACCCAGGTATTGCACAGGTTGACAAGACTGGGGGGAAACCCAGTCCGTCTCACCATGCTCTTATATAGCAGAGAGGCCAGTGCACAGACCATGCTGTGCTGTACCCCTTATAGTAATAGTACATAAGAGAACGTGGTGATGTAGAGGGCTAGACTATGACATAATGGTCTAGACCCTATGACATCATAGATACGTAATAGTCCGTAAGCTACTAATGATACGTATGGTCACATGACTAGGTCACATGCCAGGGACAGGAATGGTAGTCACGTGATGCAGTCACGTGCTATGGTACAGGAAATAAGACGAAGTCCAATGTATGATGTAGTCCAATAAGTGTAGCGAAAGTGTTAACTAGCTAGGCTAACCCTAGACTAGGATAAAGTTAGGTTAACGGGGATGGTCTCACAACACTATAGAGAGTAGGCCAGGTGTGACGTCTGGCAACAGTGTACGATGAGAGAGAATGAATGGAATAGTCTGTATGAGCCTCAGCACTGGAAGGGAAGCATAATAGCAGCTAAGGCCACTCCCCCTTAGACCCAGGTAATCCACAGGTTGACAAGACTGGGGGAAACCCAGTCTGTCTCACCATGCTCTTATATACCATAGAGGCCAGTGCACAGACCATGCTGTGCTGGTACCCCAGATACTAAATAAGGGTACAAGTACATAAGAGAAGGTGGTGACATAGAGGGCTAGACTATGATGTAATGGTCTAGACCCTATGACATCATAAGTAAGGTAATAGTCCATGAGTATGTAATGGTCACATGACTAGGTCACATGCCAGGGACGGGAAGGGCAATCATGTGACAGGATCGGATGCAAACCAATCATGTGAGTTATAGTACAGGAAATACAACTAAGTCCAGTGTACAAGTGTAGTCCAAAGGTGTAGCAAAAGTGAAGTACTAGCTAGGCTAACCCTAGACTAGGATAAATGTAGGTTAAAGAGGATGGTATCGTAACACTCCCCAACTCTAGGATGCTCCTGGTATCCATGTTAGTGGACTCTGGATGCACAGGGTCATCCATTGACCAATCATTTGTGTGTGAAAAGGGGGTAACAACCCACTGATTGCCACGACCAGTAGCAGTATACAATGCTGACAGAACTCATAACTCCAGCAGTAAAATTGAAGAGTTCATTGTCATCAAACTGACAGTGGGTGAACACAAGAAACAAATCTCCCTCACAGTCACAGACTTGGGAACCAACAAAGTATTTCTTGAGCACAACTGGCTTAAGAAACACAACCTGAAAATAGACTGGAAAACTGCCAAGGTCGAATTCACTTGTGAAAGTGACCACACCCCCAGTCTACTAGATTGTGAAGAAGAGGATGCAGAGGAGGACTTCTCCTACAAAGAAGGTGATTAGTTGTTCCAACTCAACACCGATGCTTATCTCCACAATGTTTCTATGGATGTTGCCACTGCAGCCTTTGTAGCAAAGAAAAAGAAGACCTTCAAGGAGGTGGTACCCTCGGTCTGTCATGACTATGAGGATATCTTCATGAAGGAAAACTTTGATGAACTCCCCTCAAGCCAATCTTGGGATCATGCGATCGAGCTGCTCCCTGGTGATCACATGGTGGACTGCAAAGTCTATCATCTCTCACCTGAAGAACAAAAGGAACTCAACACATTCCTTGAGGAAAACTTGAAGTCCAGACAAATCTGACTGTCCAAATCCCCATATGCCTTGGCATTCTTCTTTATAAAGAAGAAAGATGGACGTCTCCAACCAGTCCAGGACTATTGCAAACTCAATGTGATCATGGTCTGCAATTGTCACCCGCTCCCATTGATATTGGAACTAGTCAATAAGTTGAAGCATGCCAAACACTTCACAAAGCTCGACATCTGATGGGGATATAACAACATCCAAATCAAAGAAGGAGATGAGGAGAAAGTGGCTTTTCGTACTAACTGGGGCCTCTTCAAACCCTTGGTTATGTTCTTCAGATTGACAAACTCCCTGGTGACATTTCAATCGATGATGAACTACATATTCAAAGATCTCATTGATGTGGGTAAAGTGGTAGTTTACCTGGATGACATAATGATCTTCTCCATGGACTTAGATGAACATCATAAAGTAGTCTGTGAAGTACTCAAGATACTGTGTAGGAACAAATTGTTCTCGAAGCACAAGAAATGTGACTTCAATACAACTGAAACCGAGTACCTGGAATTGATCATCTCCCACAAAGAAGTAAAGATGGACCAAGGGAAAGTCAAAGCAGTAAAAGACTGGCCTATTCCCCAGACGTGCAAACAACTACAAGGTTTTTTAGGATTCCTCAACTTTTACCAACGTTTTGTAAAAGATTTTGCCAAAGTAGTATGACCACTCAATGTGCTCACATCAGAAAAGAAGGAATTTGTCTGGACAGAAGAATGCCAACAAGCTTTTGATGGTCTTAAGGACCATCTCACCACCGCCCCTTCCCTCACACTCCTGACCAATACTGATCCATTTCAAGTAGAAACTGACAGATCTGGTATAGGTATTGGTGTTGTTCTTTCACAAAAGCAAGACAAGGTATGGCATCCCATAGCCTACATCTCAAAGTCCCTTAATGAAGTGGAATGTAACTATCACGCCACTGACTTAGAGATGCTTGCCATCATCTTTGCACTCAAGGAATGGTGACACTACCTCTCAGGAGCCACACACCCATTCAAGATCCTCACAGATCACAAAAATCTTGAATTCTTCCATAAACTGCAAGATCTGTCATGCTGTCAAGTTTGATGGTCACAAATCCTACAGGAATATTCCTTTGTCATTACACATCATAGTGGCAAAACAAATCCCGCCAATCCTCTGTCCAGGAGGCCAGATCATGAAAAGGGGATAGCTGATAATAAAAACAAAACACTCCTCCCATCAGTCCTCTTTTCTATTATGATTTATTTCCTTTTTACTTCTTTCGTCTCACAGTCTAGCTCACATTTCTAATGCTCACTACACTGCAGACCTTGTAGCCGTTCCTACACTTCGGTGTCTGAATCCCATGGACTACATTTCACCCATCATGTGATTCTTTTACTCACATGACTATTATCCTTTTTGTAGCTATTTTCATGCCACCAAGTGCAGATCATGGACTACTGTCCCTGATGACTGACTGCATGGTTCATCATCTTAGATTGCCTTTCTCCTCATGTCCTACATGAGTCCCCTTTATGAAATTCTGGTGTTCTCTTTCCCTTTACCACTGGATATCCTAATATGGCCTATTCCTTTCCTTCCTGTCTATCCTGGATCCATGGCTCTCCATTGTATTCTTACTATAGATCTCTCACCCTCAGACCCATGGTTGTCCATTGTATTCTTAGCATAGATCTCTCCATCTTTCCTCTTGGCTGTTACAATACGTATTTAATTTTTTCTAACTCTCAACACATACACTCATAGTCTACTACTTCTCTCTTTATTTTGTCACACTAGGTCATGTGACTTTCCCCCTATCTTTTCTTTCCCATGATCACGTGACTAGGGCCTGGACTCTATGATGTCAGATCATGTGACTGGTCTAGAACCATGACATCATAGATAAGAGCCCATTCTGCTATTGGTTGTACCTTTACTTATCTATCATATCATCTCTCATGATATATTAGTCATGTATTAGTAATACTCTTGGCATATGTATATATACCTGGGTGATACTACGACTGTCCCCCAGTCTAGTTCACTTGGGCATTATCTGGGTTCCATCCTAGGCCTTAAGTGGAATTATCTAGTTCTCTTTTCATCTTCGCCCGTGTACATCGTTGCATGTGTTCCTTTCCTCCTCTTCATCATAAAACGTTGCATGACATCATATCATGTTCTATTTGGTTCCACCTTGTTGACACTTAGGTTTAGTGATAGGACTCGTTTCATTGGCTCTCCATTGAAATATATCTTAGTATCTCTTTTATTGAAACAAAATCGTACAACTAAACCTAAGTACAACGAGGTGGAACAGTGACAAGGCCAACTATGACATTTGGCAACATTTTATGATGAAGAGGAAATAAAGAGAACACATGGAATGGTTACCACAGGCAAGGGTAAGGAGAATGGTACTAGATATCCCAACTTAGGCCTGAGGTAAGATCCCAGGTAATGCCCAAGTGAGCTAGACTGGGGAACAGTCGTAGCTACACCCAGGTATATATACATGTGCCAAGACTATTACTAATACATGACTAATATATCATGAGAGATGGTATGATAGATAAGTAAAGGTACAGCCAATAGCAGAATAGACTCTTATCTATGATGTCATGGGTCTAGACCAGTCACATGATCTGACATCATAGGAGTCTAGGTCTAGTTACATGATCATGAGAAAGGAAAGATAGGGGGAAGTCACGTGACCTGGTTGTGACAAAATAAAAAAGAAGAAAAGTATAGACTATGAGTGTGAGCAGTGTAGTCACATTAAGTAAAATAAGTTTGTAACAACCCAGGAGATTTCCAACTTCCAAGGTGATCATGTGAGTCTACCAGTGGGCTCGTGCTGGTAGTGGCAGAGGAAACCTCTCAAGTCCAATCAAAGTGACAGAATGAACACTGGATGCAGTATGCTCAGTGAGGGATACTCACTGATACAAGCCTTGTAGAGTCTGCTTGAGGCTTTTTCTAATTCCTCAGTCTCCTGTAGATTCTGTTTGACTAGAACAGGAGCTAAGCTGATCTGGAGAGGGATAGATCCTTGAGGGGAAGATAGAAGATAGAGAGCAATCAGAGGAGTTCCTTAGAGTAGAGGAAGGAGGATGGTTGTGGGGTTACTTGGTTGTATTCACAGGGCCAAGTGTTTCTAGCCTAGTAGGCAGCCTGGTGGCAAGGCATAAGGCCAAACCCACCTCCTTATATACATGTAAGTCTTAAGGTTAAAACCCAGAATGATAATACTGGGAATAAAGTGAAACACTAAGGTAACCAAGGACCCTCTTGAGACGAAGCTAATCTACTAAGCCTAAGTCGACGAGGTGAAACCACAAGAGGACACGCTTTGACGCCGTGCAACGTTTTATGATGAAAAGGAAAAGGAAGAGAAGAGAAACATGTGATATGATGACCACGGGCAGGGGTAAGGATGAGG
>JBBPJV010001210.1:0-10568 GCA_038088915.1 Sutorius aff. eximius
CCAGCGGTAGATCCTGAACCCTTCATCGAGGTCAGTTCAGGGGCTGCGAACTGGGTACGAAAGAAGTAAAGATGTGCAATGAGGTAGAGAGAGAACCTGCGCATATGAGGGAGAGGGCCGAGTGTCGGAAATGGTGAGCGTGAGGGAGACTTGTCACTCGTTGCATGAACCCGGAACAATATGGTGTGCGAGAATCCGAATGGACGTGGTCGATGAGACGAGTTTCAGGTATTATCTACGTGACACGGCGGCAAGGTCCCAGGCACGTGAAGACATGTAATACTGCTGCCGCAGGGTATTTCGGCTGTCAATCGATGGAGAGTGAGGTACGGGGAATCCTACCATGCTTATCTGGGCACAATCCGGGGGAATCTATCGCAGCTGAGATGCGGGGGCGCCCGGCCCGGGATTTGCGTTATCAAACCTAAATTGCAGTGTCATCTGAGGGAGATATGGCGTTCACCGCGTACGCTGTGTCGGCTGTCGGGTCTGATCGCACATGCAAGCAAGCTTACATATTCGACCTACCTAGAGATTTACGAAGCAATCCTACAAACTCGAGGCTGTGGTGTTATCGGTCTTGGCAGTGCCATGATGGGGCTGTACGTACATTGCCCGCTCGGTTCAGCCTCGAGGGCCGTCTGGACAGTGACCTGTGGCGTATCGGATGAGCGTCCTTGGGGTCAGATGGAGATCAGTGGTTGCAACCGTCATGGATTGATGTGAGGATCCAGACTGATATAGGAGGTGAGAAAATGAGCCGAGGCACTGTTTGTTGGACTGTGTGAGGACGAGGCCAAGAAGGGTAAAGAGGTACGACTAGGATACGTTGCACGGGTGGGTGGATGACCCGGTGAGACAGAGAGCGAGGAGGGGTGACGAAATAAGTTGGCGAGGCTGTGCGATGATAGGTGCTCAGCCTTGTCTGGATTGAAACGAGAAAAATTGCCGAGCCAAGGGTTTTCGTTGTGACTTTACTTGCCTGTTGAATGGAGAGCAACGTCGAGTCTCTTCGTTCGACCATTTTGGGTTCTTTTCTGCGTGGACGACCTCGAGGCGTGTCGAATTCTCAACCACAGCCAGACTCGTCACCGTCACCACCAGCGAGTCCGAATCGTCGTAGGTCATTCGCACCCGCTCCGAACGGGAACCTCGCCATATCGAACATACTCAGGCGAAGACGCTCTACAGGACAAACACCGACTGCACTTTCTTCACCTCAACCCACCGCCACATCCGAGTCGACCATGCCTCTCCCTGCTCCCCCTCAACTCAACCGCGCCCTCTCTTCCGCTTCCTCTTCCCCAAACCACACTCACCGCATCCGTCTCGTACCACACCTCGACTCTCGTCGCACCCTTCGCTTCGAACCCATCACCCGCGATCTCAAGGACGACGACCCACCCCTCCGCATAGGCAGATTCACTGACAGATCCGGCATCGGACTCAACGCCGCCAACCTTCTCTCCTCCAACAAACTCGCTTTCAAATCCAAGGTCGTGTCCCGCTCCCACGCTGAAATATGGTTCGAGTCCGGCAAGTTCTTCATCAGGGACACAAAGTCCTCCTCTGGCACCTTCCTCAACCACCTCCGTCTCTCCCCCGCCGGTCACGAGTCCCGCCCGTACCAGCTCAGGGACGGCGATGTCCTCCAACTCGGCGTCGACTACCAGGGTGGATCAGAAGACATTTACAAGTCCGTCAAGATCAAAATCGAAGTCGGGAGAGAATGGCAAGCAGGCGCTAATGCCTTCAAGTGCGTACCCCGTCCACCCCATCCTCGCCTCACTCATCCCCTCCATCAGCACCCAGGCCATCAGCCAGCTCAAGGCCCTCGCAGTCACAAACGAACCCTCCAAACCTGAAAAGGGCAAACAACGTCTCCCCAAGTCAAACATCCCCGACTGTTGCATATGTGCGTCCCTCTGATCGTCAGAGAGCGCTCGCTGACGTTCCCCAGGTCTCTTCGCCGTCACGATCCGCCAAGCGCTCTTCATCGCACCCTGTTCACACGCCTTCCACTACAAATGCATCCGTCCCCTCCTCGAGAAACACACCTCTGCCTTTTCATGCCCCCTCTGCCGCAGCTTTGCCGACCTCGACGAGGATGTCGAAGTCGAGCACGAACTAGACCCGGATGACGAAGACATTGAGTGGGAAGACGTCGCTCCCACAGCCGCAGCAACCGCCCGTCAGCTCGCAAGCCCGCCCCCCCTCGCGCGCGATGGGGCAGAGACAGAGGTCGAGACGGATCTCTTTGGGGAACACCGCGCACGGAGACAGCGTCCGATCGTGCGCACCGATGGGCACGTCGTCCCGCCTGAACCCGTCGTGGAGTTTGGTCGGAACGGGGATGCGGAGATGCTCGATGGCGAGGTCGAGGGTGAGGCCGAGGGCGAGGGTGAGCATCCGGAGCGGTATGTCTCGCGCGGGGCGGGATACGGCCTGCCCCTCCCTGGCAATTCGTCCGGTGCGAGGGACGATGGCTCCGAGGGCGACGCGAGCCAGAGCGGGAGTGCCGATGGCATGGTAGGCGAGGTGTTGCCCGAAACGGAGCCTGTCATGAGTGGCAAGCGAAAGCGGTGACCCCAATTCGTTTCTTTTTCTTAAAACCCGTTCTTGGTGCCATGGGTTAGCCATTGCACCCCCTCCTTTTCTTTTTCTTTTTCTTGTTTGTCCAGGGTTATTTATCAGGCGTCCGACTCGCTGCCTACCGCTTCTTTTTCCTCTTCTCCTAAACAACGTTTACCCTCGCATGTGAGCGTGTATGTTCCCTTTTTCTCCGTAATCACCATGACCCCCTAATGCGTCGTTGCGACGACCCGACGATGGATGCGATCGCTGCACTTTGTTTCCTTTTTCACCCCAATGTCCTCCTCGTGTTGTAGTATACCATTTGTTCCATCCGCCGGGGCATACGATGTGATGGAAACGGACATGCATTGAAACCCACAACAATGAGCGTGAAGAGATCCACTCGTTTATATACAATACCATGGTACACAGCGACCGCACCGCAGCAAAAGAAAAGGGGGGGGGGTATATGAAACCGCACAAAGGAAGGTGTCAGAACCGAATCAGCGATACAACGAGCGAGGAGCGCATAATAAACAAGCCGAATCAAACAAACGCAGAGACCACACACAGGGAACGAAGAGAAAGAGGAGAGCGGCGACGTCGCACCGGGCGCTCGGCCTGTATCCAACGCGAGGTCGTGTCCAACGACCTCGAGACGACTACGGATACGCGAACGACGTCTGTCCCCGGCTTGCCGGAGAGGGAGGGGGGGACCTCTAACACGGTCCGACGAGCGTCCAGACCTGTGCAGACCCTATCGGACCCTATCAACACCCGACTCCGATCCGATCGGGGCGGACCTACCTCCAGGCTCGGACGCGTCCGTCCACCACTTGGCCTTCCATAGCTGGTTCCTACGATAACGACGACGGCGACAAGATCAGTTCCATGCATCTTCCACCACAAACGTCACGGGGACGTACTGGTAGGTCACTTCTTCCCCGCCAAGGTACTAGAGCACGGGCGCACGCGCATGTGTGAGTGTGAGCGGGGGTGTGTGAAAGGAGGATGGGGACGTACGATGGTGTTGGATGTCCATGGGGAGACGCCTGCGCAGGAGCCGGGCGAGCCAGTCGCGGTCGCAGTCGCCGTGGTGTGCTTGGTCGTCGTGATCTTGGTGAACGTCGACGTGGTCGGCCGGGGTACGGACGTGGTGGTGGGAGATGCGCGCGTCGGGGTCGACGTAGGGGTGGTGGTCGGAGACGCGCTCGTCGGCGTGGGGGCGGTGGTCGGGGTTGGCGCGGTGGACGGTGACGACGTCGTGCTCGAGGGCTGTGGAGGGGACGAGGTGGGCGCAGACCCACCCGTGGTCAGCGCTGCCTTGATGGCCTGGTCATACCTCCCGTTCGCTACCGATCCGTCAGCCCTCAAACAAGCCCATCGCCCATGGAGGCACGCACCATACGCCTGCGAGGCATCCCACAGCATCACGCCCCCAAAGGACGAATACTGGCTCTTGGTCTGCGCGATGATGCTCGCAAACGACGAGGCGCTGATATAGCCGCTCCCCGCAGCGCTCGACGAGGCTGGCGCGCCAATGTACACCTTGACGTTCTTGTTCGGCGAGGTGTTCTTGGCCCAATTGTCCCTACATCCCCGTCAATCGCGCGCGATCGCGACAGAGGGCAGCTACGCACCACGAGCTAAAGTCCCAGGCCTATGGGAAATCGGGCTGAGCACGGGGGATTCGGTCATGAACGCCACGCACGTTATTGTTGGCGAAATTGCCCAAGCCGCAAAAGTTGTTGTCTGAGCACGCGGTCAATAAACGGCGACATGAAGCGCGCGTCGTGCACGCACAGAATTGCACATAGACGGCGTCAAAGCCGAACGCGTTCAACGTTGTTCCAATGTAGGCATCAGGGAAAGGGCATTGTGGAGCTATACATGATCATATCGCCATGTGATCAAGACCACGACGACGGACGAACCTGCGGTGACGTAGTATCTATGAAATATAAAACCGTCAGCCACAGATCACGGCTCGACGGTCGGACCACGCACTTTTTGTTTCCGCCGTCCATCAGACTTCGAAGGGCCGTCAGGAATGCGGCATAACCCGACTGTCCCCCACCTTCGATATCCATGTCAATCCTGTACGTAAATAAGACATCATCGCTCCGTCGGAACGCCTGTCGTCTAGACGACCGAGGATGCTCACCCGTCCAAAACAGCCGTTCCAAACGGCCGCGTGGAACTGCTTCCGCCCAGAAAGAGATCCCAAATGATTTGCGCATACGCCTGCCCGGCCGAATCGCTCGCGAACCCAACGCCGCCCGTCGCACCCCCCATCGAGAGCGTGACGATCTTGCCAGCCTTTTGACACGTTTCGATCCCTGCTGCGAGGAAGGAGCAGTTGGGCAGGTTCGTGCCAGGGAAGACGGGGTCGTCGACCGAGCTGCATGTCTAGACGCACGGAGACAGAAGCGGATCAACGCGTGGAAACGGCGTCGCGAGGATACCGCATTCCGATCATAATGAAACACTTACGTTGGCGAGGTTGATAGAAGGTAAATTTCCGGTCGAGTAAAAGTCGGTGAGGAATGCGACAGGCAAGGTGTCTATAGTGTCGTCCTGCGCGATACGAAATGAATGAGCTGGGTTGCCAACACCCGTCACCAGGGAGAGACAGACACCACAATAAAAATCAATGGGCTGCTGCCATGAGGCCTTGTTTGAATTGGTTGCCCCGTACGAGTTCTGTCCCCAGTATCTGCACGATGACACGTCAACGAGCCTCGACATCACCATGGTGAAACATACACAGCGAGCTAGACGGGCAAGGTAGACTCAGCGACGGAACGGGCGAGACAGACAAAGAGCCCTACGTTGGTATTGAGTGACATGTCGAATGCCATCACCGAAGCCACAAAGCAAAGGCCGAGACCAAACCGGATCACGGGTGACTCCAGGCCAATCTGAGATACCATCCTTGGCAGACGAGCGAGACACGGCTGTGACGACTCGAGAGGGAACCAGGACGACAGACCCAAGGGGGAGCGCTGAGGATCCCCAGACAACGCAGCCCGTCTTTATGCATTCCGTCCGATGCATCCACGTGGTCAAACAGAGCTATCGCCCTTCCTTCCGCCACCGCATCGCAAAAAGAAAAAAAAAAAAAAAGAGAAAGAGCGCGAGAATGGTGTGGCTAGGAGACCAAGACCGGTGCCGATTCGCCCAGCTGGCAACGGACCTCGGCAAGGTTAGATGACGAGGCGTTCCTGCGGCATATTGGGGCAGCGCTGACACGGGATGACGAGATCGGGGCTGCAGTGTGGCCGCACAGCACACGGGACTACGCGGTGCACGTATGTGGGCATGCACAGGGGTCCGTTCATATGGCCATCTTACGGGCACCAGGTGAGACGAACGATGGATCAGGAAAAAAGAGGGTTTGATGTTGCTTCCTGGCTGATGTACCGCCCCGTTCGCACCGCGTACGGGCAACGAGACAATGACCGATACATGTTCGCTGACACGATTCCGTGATACGACCGGGTGGTACAATGCATCATGGGGATCTATGACCACGAGGACGTCAGGCTTGACAGCGAAGTGGCAATCTAACACACCGTCTGAATGTCCGGGGCCGTGTGAACGATAAGGCGAGATCCAAGATAGACATACTCGGACGACCCCAAAACGAGCGTAGCGCTGAGGGGCAACATACAAGGTCTCGAGCGAACCGACGTCGAAGCTGTGAATCTGCGTATCCAATTCTGATTCTGAATCGGATGGCTACCATCTCAGGGCAGCGCCGTCGGTCGTCAGCTAGGCTCAGGGCGTTGAAACGACGGAGGTTAAATGTTTGAACTGGACACGAATCAGTGCTTTAATTGTGATACGGCGGCGCAAGAAGAACATACCAACGTTGGCTACCTCCTTGATGCGCTGGCAATGAGCCCGGCCACTCTAAACGTTACCCGAGACCCACATGATACGATCCGTCAGGTGGCAAAGTGCACACCGCACACCACGTCACTGGTCTCGACAAGGGATGTTCAACGCCAGGATCAGCACTGAACCCGTGGAAGCTCCAAAAAGTGGGCGCGATTTGTACGGGTCGCCCCACGGTGGTATTCTGCATGTCCTTTCCCTCGGTCCTTTGGCTCTTCCTTTTCTTCCAGGGACGACGAGCTTTCGGTGGCATGAAACGCGTTTGAGAAGTTCCTTCTTCGCCTCGAGCGGCCCCCAACATTTAGACTCACGACGTTCCCGCCGGGCGCGGAGACCCCGCCGACGGTGAAGCACTGTAGCTCATCTCGTCCACACATGTTTCAAGAGGAAAATTCTGCACCATTCATTCAGGAAGCGATACGGTATGTACGGGACGAATAGCATGTCATAGTCACAAAAGGAACACACAACGACGGAGAAAGACCATCAAATTTGAACCTGTGAGTGAAACGCTAGCTAAATAATACGGCCGTCATAACTCAGGTAAAACCAAGGCGCAAACTGATACCATCTCGATTTCCTCGAGCACGCATATCTAACTAGGGGAAGTCGAGGAAGAAGACGTTGTGAAATGGCGCTAAAAAGGGTGGGTGGCGAGTGGCGGTTTGCATAGTTAAGCCAATTAATACACTCCAAGTAAGATAAAATACTTTGATGTTGATGATTATCTGTTTTCATGTTCGTGTTCAGCGTGCATATCACCTTTCGAGCTTCTTTCCGAGCCAGATGCCGAATGACATGCTAGCCAGGGCACATGGTTTTCACCCCGGGGCGCCAAGTCGTGAAACTGCTGGAGATCGTGCCTGGCCAGCTGGATATATTGCCCTTCAGACTCCCCCAGGGATGATCATCAATGCTTCCAGCCTTTCTTCCAATCCCTTTCCCAATCCCTCACGTTCCCATTCACCACCGATGTCGTCCAGCAGCGCGATGCTGTCCCTGTCCCGACCGTGTATTGACCCGGCGCTGGAGTGTGTGTGACTCAAACCCGTTACACCGGGAATGTGCGGAGGCGGGTCGGACGAAGCACACGTAGTAAAGGACGAGAGGGGGACCATCGACGCAGGCGTGGACGCGAGAAGATCCGAGTAGGACATGAACGAGAGTCGTTTCGACGCGGCATGCGTCGGAGAAGGTGGATGGGAGATATTCAAGGGGTGGCTGAACGGAGAGCCCGTATACGTCGAAGAGGGGGAAATCGGGAACTGGGCTTGTGGCGTCTGAAGTTGTTGTTGGAGCTGGACGACTTGTGGCACGGGCGACGTGGTGGCTGGAGGGAGTGGCTCGACCGTCGTCGAGGGCGACGACTCGACGGAGGAGAGTGTAGAATAGTAGGCTGATGTGGGGGTATTGATGGAAGGGGTCGATTTCCCAACCTTTTTTACCAATGTTGCCGTCCCAACGGGTTGCGATGGGGCGACGGGGGACGTCTGGATGGTCAGACGACCCTGCGGTTCCTTGGTGGGGCTCGATGAAAGCAACGGCATCGCGATGGGAGCAGATGGGGGCGAGGACCCAGGCACGCTCAATAATAAACTTGAGCGATGTCTTGCAGGCGACCTGCCGCTGATCGGGCTGGGACTCCTGCTCCTGAGGCTGCCAATCGGGCTTGCGAATCCACTCCTGGTCTTGTCCCTTGCGGGGGTCACGACAGCGATGTGATCCTCTTCCATGGGCGAGGAAGAGGCAAGGATGGATGCTGCGGAGTCGAGGACGGAGGGTACGCTCTGTTCGAGCTGTTCGGTGCCTTTTGATCTGGGGATGCGGTGTGGATTGGGTGGGTGGGAAGATGGGGGCGATGGAGGGTGCATGGGTTCAATGTCGCGTTCAAAGATGGCCGAGGAGGACGAATGGCTAGAAAAAGCAGAAAAAGTGGTTGCCGTCAGCGAAAAAAGGGACAAGAGAGAGCGTGGCATGGTCGTACGCTGATGTGGGAGATGAAGGTATGGAGGAGGGGGAACGAGAGCCGAGTCTTGTAGTTCCGGACGGCAACAGCTGGGAGGCATGAGATGAGAGTCTGTGCTCCCTGTGTGAGGGTGTGAGGAGGGTCGAATGTGAGGTCATTCTTCGAAGATCAACAGGGGGTGAGTGATGCGGAGGCGAGGACATGTTGACTGAAGAACAAGGTTGAGTACGGAAACACAAACGTTGAGAAGAAGAAGAAGAAGAAGGAAAAAAAAAAAGACGAGCCTTGTTGTGTTTCTTGCGTTGGTGACATTTCAAGGACAAGGACGGCGCAAAGTGGGCTTAATACTTGGCGAATCAAATCCACTGCGGGTGACTTTCTTTCTAGATAAGTCGATATGACCCTCAACAAGGGGGTTATCCGACCAGTCCTGTGCGTCGCTGTTGATGACCGCCGCAGTGGGGCGTTGGCTGTGTCGAGAATCGAGTACTGTCACTCTGGAGGAACACTTCCGAGATCCTCTTTCGCCCAAACGTCCGCGTGGTGATAAATTCCGACCGTGGTGTGTACGCTCCGCCTGTCAACCACAGCGTCTGAATTTGATGCGGCTGTCAGTCGTTATTCTTATCATGCCGTGCTATAACAGCCTTTGCTTCCCAGGCACGCACTCCACCATTCTACCCATAATCAATGATCCTTCCATTTCTTCCACTTTCTTCCTGTGCTGGCCCGATGTCGTGATAACGTACTTGTCCTTCCAAGAACCGTCGTCTCCGCTTGTTTCATCGCGCTCCATCAGTCACTACATGAGAATCTCCCTGCCGAGGCAGTGTCGTCCATAACCGTTTTCACTCGACGCCTCATTCTCATCAGTGGGAAATCCCACCGCTGAAATGGAACCCGCCGGCTGATGTCCGGTTTCGGGTATAGGAGCAAGATTCAGGGCACGGACACGCCATCGGTACACATCCCCCCGTCGATTCCCAAAGGTCGTCCGGATCGCGTCCCGGATAAGCCGTGGCAGTGCCCAATTGAACCTGTGAAACGCGATAGCAGGCGCAGGCGCAGCAACGATGACATCACTGCACGGTTTGATATGGACGAGTGGATGCGTGCACTGGGATGGCAACGGACCTGATCGATCGTGGCCACTCGCTCCCATCGGCCGAGCGACCTTGCCACCACCGCACAGGCAGCGCGGGTAAAGTCAGGTTCGAGAAGGGAACGGTCGATGTTACAAACGGATAGATAGAACAAACACCCTCAAGCTTCAAGAATCGTACACAACATCTCCCATGAAGCCATCTACACCTTCCAACTGACGGTTCGGGTATCCACTCATTGTCCGAGATGAGATGGCAAAAACATGGAGACACCTTTACGCACGACTTGCGGAAGAGTCAGTGTCATCGGCATGCGCTCGAGGAGCGATTACTAACCGTCTCGCGGGCAAGCCCGATTTTTACACATCGTGCAGCAATCCACACTTATACCGGCTATCCAGCGGCTGATATTGCGCATAATAGGTCTCCCCATCCGTCGGAGTTTCGCCTGTCAGTGCTTGATACACAGCCGACGAGGTACGGAACAGCTCGATATCCACCACGTTCGGGACCACATCCACGACCAGGAGAGCGCGAGAACGGTTCCCGACGCTGGCAATAAGGCACGTTCCACATTGCGAGGTATCCCACCAGGGGAAGTTGACAATAGCGACGGCCTCGGGGGAGGGGAGCTCCATCAGGGTGTAGAGGCCTCTCCCACCAAAAAAGTTCTCGCAATTGGTGTAACCAAAAGAGTAACCGCTGTTGTCATACGTGGAGTCGAAGGAAAGCAACACCGGCTGGCTGTTAGACTGTGCGAGAACGTGAAGAACGGGAAGGGCGAGGACGGCGAGGAGAAGGCGGCACATGGCCAACGAGGGCACCAGGTGGCGGAGTGGCGTGCTGTGGTTGGGCAACAAAATAGGGCCCTTTTATACCTACATTATACGCTCCGAAAACAGGCTCGTGTCAACAGGAGTTGTGGCGTTTGTTTGGGAGGGTTATCAGAATATGAAACATGTTACGGAAAATACAGAGGACCAGATAGGTCGAGCGTAGCCAGAATAGGCCTGGATAATGGATGC
>JBBPJV010001211.1:0-10562 GCA_038088915.1 Sutorius aff. eximius
CTTTTACTCAGGGTATTTATCCTCATCAGTCGCGATAGTCAACATCGTCACTCCTATCGTCTATGACTACTGTGCGTGATGACGGCAACACTCATGCTACATATGCATTCTCATGTGATCCTTTCGATTCTGATGGCACAGTCCTCACTTTTTCAAGCGAGGTATATTGTTTCTCCCCTCTCTGTCTCTGTCAGCTAGAAATATTGAAGGACCAAATATATTTGGGTAAGAAGTCAACAATGATTAGGTTCCTGAGCTGATCTTTGCGCGCCGACAGGACAATCCTTGGATCTGGGCCTCTACACTCTTTGTTCTGGTGTGTATAAATGCCTCATGGAGACTTTGCTTCGTGTTTTCCCAACCCATAGCACAACAGGTTCGCTATGCTGGCCTTTGCCGGGTGATGTAAGCGTATTGTTGTGATGTGTTTCGGAATATGCTGATGAGGGTTAATTCAGCTCGAAGACCGTTTTCCCTCCGTATGTTTAAACAAGAAATGAAACCTAATCTGGCTGATATACATATATTGTTAGCCCTACGTTTTTCCCTGGCCTCGCTGGAGTTCGCCTTTTCACTGTGCATCTTATCGTAACTAACGACAATCCCACACTAGTTGTATGTGTTTGAGTTCTTTCTGAAGACTATATTTCATACCTATCCCGTAGATGTGAGTAGATCAATATCCCTCCACAATATTTATGTGATAAATTTCACAAAGGTTCCGTTGTGGATCGTTTGTCACACTGGCTGCTTTACTTATTTAGAGTTGCTGCTGACTGCAAGCGACTCCATCCCATGATTGCATTCCTACACGATAGTCTAAATGACAATGGTGATGATCCTGCTAGCGTATGAAATGTGGAATCGATCCAAAAGAATCCTTTGGACCCTCCCCATTGCCTCCATCTTGCAGCTAATTCCTACCGTCGTGTGGGGAGTCGCCTTCAACAATGCAAATGTAACACTCCAGGTATGTCTCATTCTAATTGCTACACCTCATTCCATCTCGCCTGCTGACCATCAATCACACTCCACTCCTACGCCCAGTCATAGCGACTGGGAACATCGATATTTCTTTTTGTCACTTGACTTGTAATGCAACTCAAAATAATAAGATTTACAGATATGGGAAGCTACCCCGGTTTTGTCTGTGTCGCACTTCTTGGTCTTGCTGTTACGCAAACCATGAAGTAGGTATTGGAGATGTACCGAGCAACCAGGGAGTCGCAGATCATGTCAGAGATTCAGCCCGTACATAGTACATACTTAGTCACCTACGCTACACTCATTAGCTTTCCTTTTTCGGACCACCTTACCCTAGCGCTGCCATTCATTCCTACTTCCTCCAGTTTGTTATACTCGACTAGAGGCAAGCTCGCCCATACTACCCATTGCTGTCATTTGTTGCTTACCATATGTACAGACTAACTGTCTACTTCATTAGCTTGTCACCCTCCTTTAGATCAATCAGTACATGAGGTTCCTTGCTACTGAGGGAATCCTCTATTTCTTGATATTTGTTTCCCCCCCTTCTCTCAGGTTCCTACTCATCATGGTTTTTTTCCATCCGTCTCGCTCTTGACAATTCATACTCAAACCAACAACCCTGATATTCTTCTTACCACCGACTAGGAATACACTTGTCAGTATTTCTACATTTCTCATCTCTAGGATGATGATAATCAACACATTGCTGATCTTCTTCGTTACGCCTAGCCACGCAGGTCTGTGCTCCATGATGCCTCGTTTCATCATTGGTATGCGAGAGTTGTATGACTGTGACTCCCGTCGCAGCTGCCAGGATATTGACAGCGGATTCGGTGTGTTGTCAGAACACATTCAAAGTCAGAACACGGCGCTCTCGGCGATCGCATTTGCGGACGCCCCTATGGAACCGGACCAAGTTATGGAGGGGGAAGCAAATACATCGGAAGGTATCCGGCTTGGACCGCTTGCAGGTTCTAGCTCGGGTCAAGTTTGAAGAGAGAGTGCGGGTTAAAGAGGGGGAAGCGGGAATAGTTAGGATTATTTATGCAAGAGGGGGTTCGATTCTGTGTTACTACTTTCAACATAGATTTGATATCTTACTACGCGTAACGACCGAGACCGAGACTCCCGCGGTTGCTGATTACTTAATGATTTACCGCTCTATCGTCTGGATTGCTTCAATGACCGGCACCAGTTAAGAACACAACCCCGAAGCCATCGGCACGAGTCAAAGTGCTCTGGTTGAATCCAATCGACGGCTCGGAAGAAAACATGCACACAAGGGACGATGGTCCATTCGAGTGAGCAGTTCCATATCTACTGGCTCCGCAGTACACGAAAGGAATCACATTGATCGCCGTTCCCCTGACACAGCCAAGTTGAGATACTGACACCGCCTTGGAGAGCCAGCATGGCGAGTAGCTGGACGGACTAAAGAAGGGGGGTCAACTGTTACTGATGACTGAATCGATGACGGCATTACCACGGACAAATGCAAACGTTGCGGCCTATAGGCCAGTAACCCTTAGCGCTGCGCAACATGGACCCACTCGTCACTGACATGAGAGCCCGTTGTGGGGGTACCTACACACGAATGCTTCGACCAGGAAGGTCCATTCCGGGGAATGGGACCTCCGCCAAGAACTATTCGGTGCCATGCAGTTCACATTGCGTGGTCGCAACCCTGATGCAGCAGCACAGGTTATTTGATAGGCTCTATGAGATAGCGATCCGGTTCACCCAACGCCATGTGATAGAATAGGCTAATAGACTTCAGCTTACAGAAACGAAGGAGTAACAAAATGGTCCATTGCCCCGAATTTGCTCATCAGCAAGTGCAAAACCTACACCACGCCTTACCGTCCGGCGTTCACATAACCAAACTGGCTAAATAACAACAAAATCCCCAAGCGAGCGACACCAATGAAAGTCAAAGTTGGTTGGATCCAATCAACTCGGAAGAGGACAAGCATGAATGGGGCGATGATCGATTCAGGTCAGCATTCGTGTCAGGCAGTTGTTCAGTGAAGGGAAGGGGCCATGCTGAAGTCCCTCATCCAGGTAATCCCAGTCGTTCCCTTGACAAAACAGAACTGAAATTCTAACGCCCTCTAGAAGTACGAGTGAGCTGAAATAAGAAAGCACGTGAGTCATTAGTAGTGGCCATGAAAAGACATTAGTCCTTGTCTTGGGTATGAGACCATATGGTAGAGCGGAGCTAAGAATGAGTGATGGTCGCGACGAGTGGTGATGCTCAAGGGAGCGTTTAAAGCAGGATAGAATGCATGGTCAAAGGGGAGCTGGAAAGAATGGAACACAAGAAAATCCTGGCCACGGATGATCAGCTAGATGGGCTCGAGGTCCATGGCCTGAAGTGGACATGCAGCTGGGACACCTAAGATGGCCCCACACCCCCCAGGTTCCCCCTATCTGGTGTGACATGTATCCCAAAACTATCTGACTGACTGACGGGTCAACACAGGGTTTGCAGAGCGATGAAAATGTTGGATACTAAGTTAAGTCACTAGAGTATCCAACACTAAGTCAAGTGCAAAGTAACTGCATGATTATGTAACGAGTGGCTGTGTCACCGTACCGGATGTCCGTATCTCGGGTTCTCCGGTACTGCGCAGCTTCGTATAGACGCCGGTGCACTCGCATTAAACAAGCCACAGAACGCGTCACATTAGTGGAGTGGTAGCCGATGGTAGCTGGTGGTTTCCGACTGGTTCTGACCACTCTGCAACCACTCTGTTCCGCTGATCTGGGTCCGTTCGAATACCGATGTTATAGTTAATCAGTTAATCGGGTGGCGGCGCTCTCCTGTGGGGGGAAAGAGAAGATTGGCATGCATGGGTGTGTGTTGGTTGACGAAAAGACAGCCCACCAAGTCCCTCCCGCCACAAGTGATCGTACTCCGAGTCACCCTGCACTTGCAATTATTCTCGACATGGCTCGCATCGATACCCTTTCCAAGCTACCATTCAAATGGCTCACCCACCCACAAATGATCGTAATTTTCCGGTAGCCAGCTGGGGTGAGAAGAACTGCAAGTTGTGTCGTACAGTGTACTCTTTCCGGATCAACTTCTTCGTTGCACATGTACCATGGATGTCACTCCCAATATGGTACCGGTTTATGACCGAACACGACCCTACAATTGCTTTTAATTTGAGCTGCTGATTCGCATCGAGATCAGTGATCTTTATTCATTAAATACCTCAGCCTCGCAGGATCATAGTGCAGATTGCGACCCGAGCACGGCGTTCTTCGCGCCTTTCCGAATAGTAAGGAACAATGTATGAATTGGTACTTGGATGCCTGAGCCCATCAATATCTACTGCTACAGCATATCGACCATCTATTCGTTCTCAGTTAATCGTCACAGACACATTACGATACTCGAGGAGTGGGAACGGTCCAGCCTACGGTGGTCCTCGTGAGTCAGCATGTCTAATGGGACCAAGAGGAAACAACATACCCCGATCAAGCAGAGATGCGTCAGGGTAAAAATGGCGGGTCCGGGGCTCATATACTCTGGAACCTGCAGCGTGAAGTTCTCGTAGTACACGCCGCTGTGTAAAGTCGGCGTCCAGGGCCCGGCATAAAGGACATTGCCGAGGCCCTGATCCGGTTGTGGGCAGACTCCATTGTTGCAGTTGGCGACTGAGAGGGCGATGCCTACTTGGGTGCAAGACATTATGGCTGGCTAATCAGGTGATTTCAGCAAGTTTTCGATGGGTTTTTCACTGAGTACTTACAGGTAGGACCACCTGAGCAGTGAAGTTATGTCCAGGGCACAAGACTTGGCCATTAGTAGGAGCACCAAGATCAATAGTCTGGCCGAGGACAGACGCCACAGCACCAGCCAGGAGAGAGGTGACAGCGAGCAGTTTCATCCTCAGAAAAGGTGTGTCGAGGGGGAGGACAACAAACTGATTGCTGGAGAGAATGCTGCAAGAATGGCCGGCTATATATATGCCGAACGCTCAATACACCATTACGAACTGTTTATTCGTTTCCGTGAGTTTTCTAAATTGAAGTAGATCGGCTCTAAGATTGTGCGGCCGGTAGACTTACAAAATACACCGACATAGAAGATCCTTGCCTTACAAGAAATGATCCAGAAGTGATGTCACTGACTCAGACGACTTGCGAGTCATTTTCTCGAATATGAATGCATGCAATAGGTCTTTGGATCCCAGATCATCAACTGGAAATCAACTGCAAGGGCGTTCACTTTTCGACGCTGTCTCCTCCGCGGTTGTTGACACCAAGCTATTGACCTATCCTTCTTTCTCGTGGGGATAGTATATTCTTACCTGTCTGCGATTAATCTCTGCCCCGCACCACCATTGAGTTGTAGTCTGGTCGTGCTTTGATTTCCGCAGTATCCGAGTCGGTTATGTTCTACTACCGAACGCATTGGGGTATTGTTCGGGGAACAGTATCATTCGGGTTCTTCTAGTACCGGTATTTTTACGGCCGGTTGCTAACAAGCCATGCCCGCAAGATCATCATGAAGCCTTCTCCGATCATGTTTGGTCCACCCCCTTCTACGAATGAGGCTATCAGATATGTGTTCTCGCTTGACTCTTCTGAACACATTCATTCACCTCGGGCTTCTCAACCTCTTCCGTCAGGTACTTGCTTAATTTGACCGCTCCTTTGTGTAGTTATTGCGTCCTGATTTCTGCTCGAAAGATGTAGTGCAGCACGAAATAATCTCGTGTAACTCCCCTCGTACCTTTAGCTTATGTTCGTACTGCATCGCTGTTGGCAACATTGGGGAAGACTTGAGAGCTGTTTTGCTCTGCGGAAACAGATTTATTAACTTGTCGTCATGAAGCATCTCAGCTTAGCAATCGAGCAGAGGTTTCAACTTATGCCCCATTCTCCAGGACTTCCGCAACAAGGTGCCTCTGTGATTGGAAAGGAAACATGCATAGGCCGATGCGAGTCTTAGACCAGAAGGAACAACCTACCTTGAAGTTCCCGGTTCGTATGCAAAGCATCCACAAGTACAAATAAAGAGCAATCGAAAACTTGATGGACGTTTGTTTCTTTGGTAGAATGAGCGTAAATTTGGTGTCAACGTCCCTTCACCTGCTTTGCATGTATCCAACCGCACGTCTGTTTCCTGTATGATTTTCGTAGAAAACACCAATTTCTTCTATTTATTTGCGCCCCTGGTTCAGGCGTAAAGCTATTCACAGGACCATTTCCTCCCCCTCCCGGGTGTATGAAATTTCGACGATGAGCGCATATGAGTCCGTCCCACCCACGATCTTGATAAATTTTGCCATGCGCGTGAATTCTAGGTGTGAACAATACAGTGCAGATGCTCAGCTCGTCCGACATTACGGAAGCTGCGAAAAGGGCTCCGAGCACGAACCTCTTGTCACCACCACCAAACGGACACAAACAACTAGCTTGCTAAGTAACCTCAATCACCACAATACCAGGAAACAATTGTAAGTAAGGTGTTCGTGGGTAACACCGACCACTAGCTATCTAGTATCCCTCTCCAAGTGAGTCACCGTGACACCAGTGGTTGCCACGAACAGCTATCAGGCCCACGATACTTGTCCCATACGGCGAATAAACGGTCAATCAATATGGAACTATCACGGACGGAAAGCGGATGGATGTGCCGAGGTAGGAAGCATATCATCTTGCGCCCAACAATTTTAGTGATCAACTAAAGTTCCCTTTCATTGCATGCACATATCAATGACATCACACCGAAGTGTGCCGATTGGTGACTCACGCATATGCTCAGCCTTGGCAATTGTTCCTCGCGGATATTACCGGTCGAAATAGGTATTCTCAGGTGAGATATGGCCGCTAGTTTCCACAACGGTGGCAACGTTGTCGTTTCGAACAGGGCACCGATTTGTGACCCGAGCGCGGTGCTGAACGTTGCGCTTTCCGCATATCAACGAAACACTGTGGATCATTTGAAACATCCGAACTCGAATTTATCTACGCCATTACAAGCAAGTAGTCCCTCTGGATGCGCTCTGCAACCGTCACGGAGACGTTACGGTACTCGAGGAGTGGGAACGGACCAGCCTGCGGTGTCCCTCGTGAGTTAGCATGTATGACGGAACCAAGCAGGGAACGACGTACCCCGATCAAGCAAAGATGTGTTAGAGTAAAGATGGCAGGTCCGGGGCTCATATACTCTGGAACTTGCAGCGTGAAGTCCTCGTAGTACACGCCGTTATGGGAAGTCGGCGTCCAGGGTCCGGCGTAAAGGACGCTTCCAAGCCCCTGATTTGGTTGTGGGCAGACACCATTGTTGCAGTTGGCGACTGAGAGGGCAATGCCGACTTGGGTGCAAATCATCATGGATGGCTGATCGCAGTAACTTCAATGATAAGTGCTCAGCAAACCTCTTACCGGGTACTTACAGGTAGGATCACTTGAGCAGTGAAGTGCTGCCCGGGGGACAGAACTTGCCCCTTGGTAGGTGCACCAATCTCAATAGTCTGGCCGAGAACAGACGCCACAACACCAGCGAGAATAGAGGTAATAGCAAACGGTCTCATCTTCAGTGTTGGAGGGGAATCAACGGATGATAACAAACGTATTGCTAGAGGGGATAGTACATAAGCTGACTTTATATACGCAAAGTCTGACCACCCTCATATGCCGCTATTCGTCTCCGTGAGCTTCGCTAGGTTGAACTAGATCGGCTCTAAGGTTGTGCGGCCAAATGTAGAGTGATAAGTATAGCACAAGCCTCCGTAGTGACGACCTTACAAAACAAACCTATCAGATTTGAGGACCAGGTAGAGTGCCATCTTCTGAGCTCTGGAAGATACATTAGTAATAGGGACGACGTGGGGCATCGTAGGTTGTACATCTCGTCCTTGATCTCTGCATTTTCTAAAAATATCCGAGTCGTCCAAATGTTCAAGGGTAGAAAGAATGCACTTGAGGCAAGTGCACCCTACTTCTCAATCCCACCCCACCTTGCCTTTAGTTTTTTGAAACGGTGACCTCTTGCCAGGTATTTGCCATGTTCGCAGAAGGATGAGATTGACAAGGGTATGACAAACAATAACTCACGATCGCCGGAAAAATGACGGGAGAAGGTAGGATGAGTTGTTCAGAGTGTCAGAGACAACATACCAGTGAGGACGTCTGTAATGCCTTGCGAGAAATAGCATGGAAGCGGTTGGGTGGACTCATACAATCCGAGTCGATCTCTGCCTGAATGCATACTCATAAGATAAGATCGGACCCATTGCTAACGTGCATGAACTGTGCCCGTGCTGCTATGTTGGGGCTAATTGCATTCCTCGGTCCTTCGACTCGAAGTACTGCACGGTGTGGCTATGGAACGCCAACCGAGGGCATCCAATCTTGGCGGAAGTAGTACGTAGTCGTTGTGTTGTCAACGAACAATGCTGACGAAATCACATCCGTCGAATAAATTTTCGGTTCGTCTGAACTACAGGCATGCGCAACGCTCATAGATCCCTATTGCCAACACATGATCAGCGATCAGTGACCGTGAGTAGCACCAACGATCTGGTCCCGAATAGAACCAACCATGATGACATCAACGGGATCCCCACATCGTGCTTGATGGGCCCATTCTACCTCCATCAATCACGGGATCAAAATAACACGCCTCCTAAGCATGCTACGGTAGCCGTGCTCACCTGATTTGGGTCTCCAATTCATCCGGGACACTCCCACGACTTGCCCAAGTGATCGGAACGACGCAGTGGCATTTATTTTATGGGAAAGTGTCCGCTCAATCAAGCGAACCGAATACCGGAATGTTGTGGAGATAAGACTGAGGTCATCGGCAGGTGCAAGACATTTACACGAGTCGAGCTTGGTCGTGACACGGTGTTGGCCGTCCGGATTATCATATTCGGAAAGATATCCCAAAACCAAGCGATGCCCGTCGACCCTTGTAATCAAGATTACGTTTGGAGGCGTACACTTCAGATGTCTTTCGCCGGGGATGTGTTAATCGGGTTAGGAGGGTCGATATACTAAGGTATGAAGGTTCTATCTCCTCCGGGTCTATCCCTATCACAATGCTTCACGTCTCCTGTAATTGACGCCGTTGACCATTGGCGGGTAATGCAGTTTCTCTGCCCTGTCTCAAGTACCGGAACCATATTGTAGGTGGCTGTTCAAACGTTCATCTCCCATTACAGGAAAGTCCACAGTTGTTTTCGGCGAGACACGGGAATCAAGAATCAAAATCAGGCCACCATCAGCTTCACGACTTATGCTCTCACTGTTGGCAGGGGCCTATTAGGACACGTCAAATCCTGGCTCGAACCAGCCTGACCCACATGCTTCCGATATCGTGCTTGCCCCTAAGCGAATCGGCAATACGTCCTGTCACGCGACGCGATAGGGTAAATCTGAACTAAGGAACCTGGTTTCAAGCACTGCAACGGCTTGAAACATGTCACCATGGCGGTGTGTGTGTTGGAGTCGCTAAAAGTGGCATTGAAGAAGTCGGATACGTTAGTTAAAGAGACCGAGGCCCATATATCAACACAAAAAAGAACTCGGATACAGGGAATCGAACCCTGGGCTACCGCGCACCGATCCAAAGGAATCAAACATGATTTGATTCCTTTGGATGCGGTTGAGAGGCGGTAATGTTAGCCACTACACCATATCCGACCATGTGGCCTTGCATCTCTTATCTATGCGAGGCATATACCCTTTTGGTGGAAACAAAATCAAATGTGCAAACTGTAGACTGCGATATAGTTCAGACTACGTAACAGGGTCGAGAGGGCTCACGAGGATTCCGGTTATATGTTCATGAATATCCCAAAGTGCCAGCCTGAGGTCTTGAATAGTATGAGCCTCGGTGTTTAGCATAAGTCAGGAAGGTGAATTGAACGATGTCGATGATCGTGAACCATGAGGATCCACGCCGCCCATATGGGAATGCCAATATGCGTTCCTTATTGCAGTTGTTCAGCTCCGTGTGGAAACCATCCCCCGAGCATACTGCCCAGCCTGAAGAAATCATAATTAAACATACATCGCTAGCGCGCGCCGACTACCCTGTAGATCATATATTGGCCAGCCGGATTTCGTCTAACGCGAGATTGGCTCATAATACATCAAACAGACTGACATTGTACAGGATTGCCGATGTTGACAACACTCAGCTAAACAGGATTACACTGATGTGCCGTGATTCTCTCCAAAGGCCTCAGATATGTTCCCAAGCGACATTTCGCCACTGTCGGAACCAAGGGAGCTGTAGTGACCTTCTTCAGCTAGCAGTATGGATGAACACAACACAACGAACTAGGAACGTATTCACTCACGAAAAAACTGTGACAAACGCAATGATATGGGGTTGAGTAACTGGTATTGGTGGAAACGGAGGTGACCTACAAACGCAGCGAACTCTTTGCTATTTGTATCTTGTAGAAACTGCGTGATCTGAGTACCATCTGATCGCGTCAATCATTATTATGGCATGAAGAACGCACGACCTACCGAAAAATGTTGGGCCCGGGTTCATGATAAGCCCTACGAGCGCTCCAAACGTCTCCTCGGGGACCCGGTTT
>JBBPJV010001212.1:0-10562 GCA_038088915.1 Sutorius aff. eximius
GGAAACAGGTGCACGGCAGAATTCCTCAATGAGTTCCAGTTCCTCAAGGAAGACATTGACCTCGACGATGAGACAGCAGTCTGTCTATTATGAAAGGGGATTGATTACAAGATATATGCAGCAGTCTGGCAGTCCTCCAGGCTGATGGTGACCTGGAATTCGACAAGACCATCAACAAGTATGCCGAGATGGGAGAGCACTTCGAGTGCATTAGGTTCGAAAGGGGAATTTGATTCCCACCAATACAAAGGTATGGAGAAAGGCCTCAACGGTTTATGGCAACCAGAACACAGCCAGGACAGGGAGCATCCATGGAGATAGGCACACAACAAGCCCGACAGGAGGAGCGCCGGTTCACCAGCACATGCTTCAACTGCGGAAAGGTGGGACATCTGGCACGAGTTTGCCCAGAACCTGCAAAGCCCTGCCAACCCAGACTGGCCTGTATCTGCAGAGTCCAACATCCACAATACTCGCAATTCAAGGAGTCAAGCTCCTCATACATAGATAACAAAAAGGCCTCCTGAGAAGGTCCAGAGGCAAAAGCATACTGGTGAGTGCGACTCACACAAGAAACCAAAGATGCTGAAAAGAAGGTGTCTTTAAATTAAAGAAATCTAGCAGTATTCGAGGTGTCGCTAGATTGGACCAAACTTCCTTTTGTAATACGTTTTCTCCTTTAACCATCTACAGTTCTTCAGACTCAGAGGAGCAAGAATTGAACAATGTACCTACTGAAATGAAATCAAAAACCTAAGCTAAAATGGCAATGAGGTGGAATGATGAGAACAGGCTATGACGCCCTGCAATGTTTTATGAAGAAGAGGAGAGAAAGGGAACACATGATGCAATGACCATGGGCAAGGGTAAAAGAGAGCTAGATATTCCACTTAAGCCTAGGAGTAATCCCAGATAATGCCCAAGTGAACTAGACTGGGGAGCAGTTGTAGTATCATCCAGGTATATATACATGTGCCAAGACTACTTAGTAATACATGACTAATATACAGTGGGAGTGGTACGATAGATAAGAGAAAGGTACACCAATGGCAAAAGGGGCTCTTATCTATGATGTCATGGGTCTAGACCAGTCATGTGATCTGATGTCATAGAGTCCAGGCCCTAGTCACATGATCGTGAGAAAGAAAAGATAGGAGAGAAGTCATGTGACCTAGTGTGACAAAATGAAGAGAAAAATGTGTAGATTATGAGTGTATGCGGTGAGAGTTAGGAAAATTAAATATGTATCATAACACCTACTTATGTAGCTGAGGGGGTGTTCAGAAATGGCACAGCGGCCAACCATGCAGCCATGCTTAATTCCCCTGATAAAAAAGAAAAAAGAAAGAAAAATAGAAAACAAAAAACAGTAGTTAGCGATGAATCAGACATTTTACATATTTACGATATTTATCAAACCCTCAAACCAACCAGCTATGCCAGGTCCTCCAGACCGGTCAAGTTCTCACTCAACACAATGATCTATGGATTCACCACCCAAAAGGGACAGTGGAGTTGGGAAAAGATAGGCAATACCCTGGCCTTACTTGACTCAGGGGCAACGCATACCTTCATCAACAAGAAATATGTCGATGAACATGAAATAGAACAAATCTTGTTAGGACGAGAATTCCGAGTAGTGAACACCAATGGAACAGATCAATCCATCAGATGTATTAGAGAGAAAGTGTTGATCTTTATAATCCAAGACAAAGAAGGAAACCCCCACATGGAAGCTATTGATGCCTTCATATCATGTCTGGGTAACCAAGATTTAATCATTGGTTATGATTGGCTAGCAAGGCACAACCCTGACGTAAATTGGGTTGAAAAGCAAGTCTCATTTAATCACTGCTCGAAACAATGTGGCAGTAACCCTCTTGAAGGAGCCGTCCAGACGATTCCAAGAGAGGAAGAGGAAAAGTTGAAGACAGAGGTGCCCAAAGAGTACTGGGACTACTTGGACGTCTTCTCGGAGCAAGAATCACAGTGGATGCCCATCCAGAAACCATGGGATTATGCTATAGAGATGGAGTCAGGCTTCGTCAAGAAGAAAGGACAAATCATTGGACTATCGGACACAGAACTAGAAGAACTCTGAACGTTCATTGATAAAGAGCTCAAAAAGGGATACATCCGATCCTCGAAATCGGATCAAACGTTGCCCATATTCTTCATTCCCAAGAAAGATGGGAAGAAGTGTATGGTAATGGATTACCAGTACCTAAATGAGCACACCAAAAAGAATAACTACCCATTGCTGCTCATTCCGTCATTGATCAACTGCCTCAAAGGTGCCGATATGTTTACTACCCTCGACCTACGCTGGGGGTATAATAATGTCAGAATCAAGGAGGGTGATGAATGGAAAGGGGCATTCACCACATCTATTGGAGCCTACGAACCCCTCGTAATGTATTTCGGCATGTGCAATTCTCCAGGAACATTCCAGAACATGGTAAATGACATCTTTGCAGACATGTATGCCGTGGTGGTCATTTATATCGATGACATCATGATCTTCACATTGAAGAAGACCAAGGAGGAACACGTCGAAGTGGTTTGAGAAGTGCTGAAAAGGTTGCAGGAAAACGACCTATACCTAAAACCCTCAAAATGCTTTTTCCACAAGGATAAAGTGGACTACCTTGGAATGGTTGTTTCTAAGGAGGGGGTTGAAATGCAGAAGCCAAAAGTACAAGCAATTACCAATTGGCCAATGCCCCGAAACCTTAAGCAACTACAATCCTTCCTCAGAATGGTGAACTACTATTGCTGTTTCATTCAAGGTTTCGCTGATGCAGCTAGACCACTCAATAATTTAACTCGAAAAGATACCCCCTATGTGTGGACCAAGGAATGTGAAGCAGCATTCCAAAAACTAAAAGAAATCGTTACATCAACCCTGCTGCTCATGTATCCGGATTTCTCCTGCCCCGTGCACATTGAATGTGACACCTCTGACATTGCCACTGAAGCGGTGTTGTCCTATCAGTTACCAGATGGAAACTGGCACCTGGCCGGTTTCATCTCACACTCTTTTGACGCTGCCAAACACAACTACCCCATTTACGATAAGGAGTTGCTCATGATCATTCATGCCCTCAAGGAGTGGTGCCATCATCTTGTGGATTAAGAACACTTTGAAGTCTGGACAGACCATCGGAATCTGGAGTTCTGGAAGAAACCCCAGGATTTGTCCCCATGTCAAGTGTGCTGGCACATGTTCCTGATGAAGTACAACTATATGATAGTGTACAAACCAGGATCTACCAATGGTCATGCAGATGCATTGTCCCACTGTCCTGACCATGGAGAGGCTGCAAAGGATATCAACAAGAACATCACAGTTCTTCCTCCAGTGCTTTTCACAAAGCAGGCTATCCTTACACCCGAAGTCTTTGATTGGATTGTTGAACATTCTTATGAATTCGATGGTGATCACGAAAGCTATAATCTCAACTCTACCCTTGGCTGTTACGTTAATGCCAAGAAACAAGTATTTGTACCATCTGATCTGAGATCAGACATAATAAAACTCTATCATGAATCCCCATTAGCCAGACACCTGGGCCAATCACACACACTTGCATCAATCCAACACCACTATAGTTGGCCTGGAATTGCTAAGAAGGTTCACATGTTCATTAACTCATGCCATGGCTGTGCCACAGCCAAAACTGGAAACCAACCACCAGCCAGTAAATTACTTCCCCTGCCAATTGCGAAGCACCCCTGGCAGGATATCTCCATTGACTTCATCACCGACCTACCCCTGTCGAATGGGTTCACTGCCGTTATGGTGGTCATAGATCGATTCTCAAAGGAAGTTGTATTTATCCCCTGTACCAAGACTTTCTTGTCATTGGATACAGCACGTCTATTTAGGGACCACATGTGGTGTAATCACGGACTCCCCACAACAGTCGTTTCAGACTGAGGACCACAGTTTGCCTCGGAATTCATCCAAGAACTTTGCAAGTTGCTCGGAATAACACAGAAACTCTCAATGGCCTTCCACCCCCAAATGGATGGTCAAACTGAATGAGTCAATCATGACCTGGAACAATATCTTCGAATCTACATCGCAAAGAAGCAACACGGGTGGACTGACTGGCTGAAACTGGCCCAGTTCCAGCACAACAATTCCCTTACCGCAGCAATGGATACCATTCTGTTCGCAGTCACAAGGAACTATGCCCCTCGCATGGGATTTGAAAGCCCCACTGCTTCTCACCAGTTCGGGTCTGATCTCGTCCATTCCCACAAAGAAACTCAAGCAGCACTTGAAGAAACATGAACATGCATGGAATGTTCAGCCGCAGACTCCCAGTCCAAGCAACCCGCATACCAAGTGGGCCAGCAAGTCTGGCTTTCCACCAAAAACCTCTTGCTCCCATTCCCATCCCCCAAGCTGTCCCAGAAATGGCTTGGCCCCTATCCCATTGTCTGGATCCTCCCCAACACAGTTGAGCTGTGCCTGCCTGCTTCAATGAAGATTCACCTGGTCGTCAATATGTCCCAGGTGAAACCATATAACATACCTCTCAATGGGCAAATGGTAATTTGACCAGATCCTATCATCGTTACTGAAGACCATCTTGTCGAATATGAGGTAGACTTCATTGTTGACTCATGACTCAAACAGGGCAAATTGGAGTATCTCATCCACTGGAAAGGCTGGGATGAAACAGATCGCACTTGGGAACCAGAGAGTCACCTGGCACATGCCGACGAGGCTATTCAGGACTTCTGTGCCAAGAACACCTCCACACCACGCTGTGTTTGTGGTGTTTCTTTGACAGAATTCCATTTGTTATTCTGGCTGTATGAAAACTTCACTGTTTTGTCCATTGCCTGCTTCTCTCACCTGGAAGTCGAGACCTAAGGGGGGGGTAGTGTTACGAAATGCCTTATTTTCCCACTAATTTTCCTTATTTTTCTAACTACAATACAACACTCAATACTAGTTACTACCTGAACACTTGAGATGCAC
Source organism: Sutorius aff. eximius (assembly GCA_038088915.1). NCBI lineage: Eukaryota > Fungi > Basidiomycota > Agaricomycetes > Boletales > Boletaceae > Sutorius > Sutorius aff. eximius. Next base: position 4,997 of record JBBPJV010001212.1, read on the forward strand.
CAGTTACACCTTCGCTTACATAATCACAGGGTCTAGGGCGCGTTCCCACGCCACCGCACAGCCACACAGAACTCCTGATCTCACATCTGAGATTACATTGGAGATCTTATCCCTGATTGAATCTTTGATCGTTCCATGTCACTTCCCGTGTCACATGTGTCATCCCTTTTGGATCAACAGGAGCTCCTGCCCTTCCCTCTACTATACTCTTAATGGTGCACTCGCTTGCACGTCAGACATACAGGTATCCGCCACTCTATACTTATACAAGCGTACACGACCTATTCTGTATTATTAGTATATGATACCATATTATATAGGTATAAGCACATGTATTCATAGATTTATCTCTCATCTATATAAACCCTGGGTGTAGCGATGACTGGATCCCCAGTCTAGCTCACTTGGGCATATCTGGGATTTACCTCAGGCCTGATTGTGGGACATCTAGTGCTCACTTCTCCTCACCACCTTCACCTGCGGTAATCACCCCACATGTTCTCTTACTTGTATAAATGTTGCTGGGCATCATAGCCAGTTCTTTGTTCCACCCCAGCATTGCTCAGTTTCACTTGGCCTTTGATAGGTCTCGTTTCATTACCCAATTGTCATACTCAGGGCTATCAACAGTTCCACCTCACTATTTGGGCCTGTTTTCCAGGTCTCACCTCATCACCTGTGGTGACTCTTTGAACCCTTAAACCCAACATCTGTAGCCTCACCAGTGTTGCCCTTGACATCTCAGTTCTTGGAATCCCTGGAACTCTTGAAACCCCCCTCAGAACCCTCAGAACTTTTGGAAACTCTCCAGAGTTCTGCTGTAGGGAACTAATGTTCCCTGCATGTGTATCTCACATTTATAGCACTTCCTATGGACCTGCACTCACTCCAATGCTTCCAGACTCTTTTCAGCCTCTTTCCAATGTATTTTTGGCCGAAAACAATACCTTGCAAGCCTGGGTTGTCCAGTTTTTCAGCCAGAACCACTTTTCAGTGATTTTCCGATGGTTTTCCAGTCCAGAACAACTTCTTTTGAGTCTGGTTTCATGCAATATGGTCAGATTTCATTATTTTGAATCCAGATTTGTAGTTTACCTATCTTGAATATTGTTTCATGCTTTCTAGTGTGCTTAGCTAGTGCTTGAATGTCATTTCACTATATAGGCATGATGTTAGCACAGCAATCCAGTTTCTGCTTTTCTGCACTCTTTTGCATGCCTGACTAAAGTCAATCCATCCAATCTGCCACCTGTCTTGCTCCCTGGAAATCTGAAAGCTCATCCTGAGTCTGGGTCTGTGTTTTCTAGCTCAGAAAAGGCATTAGGAGATAGTCACATCAGTGATATGCTCCCAGTCTCTCATTTTCTTATTTCTGGCTATTCCTTTGTATTAGAGACTCTCTGGGACAAACATATTGCCCCATTTCTTTCTCTAGCTTCACTCTGAAGCTATCTTTTGTATTTTACACCATCCTCATCCAAGATACAAGTGGTCATGACTGTGTGTCCCCAGCCCTGCCATAACAGGCTGAAACAAGCACAAAGAAGGCTCAAAGCAATGAAGTGAAACTCTGAGCAGAACACAATATGATGTCATGCAATGTTTTACAATGAGAGAAAAGGAATAGATATACATGGATTGGCTATCATGGGTGAAGGTGATGGAGAGGTACTAGATATTCCACAATGAGCCTAAAACTAAGTCCCAGGTAATGCCCAAGTGAGCTAGACTGAGGGACAGTTGTAGTTACACTCAGATATATATACAAGTGCCAAGAGTATTACTAATACATGACTAATATATTGTGAGAGATGATATGATAGATAAGTAAAGGTATGATCAATGGCAGAAGGGGCTCTTATCTATGATGTCATGGATCTAGACCAGTCACATGATCTGATATCATAGAATCCAGGTCCTGGTCATGTGATCATGGGAAGAGAAAGATAGGGGAAAGTCATGTGACCATGGTGACAAGAATAAAAAGTAAAAAGTTACAAGTATGAGCGACTGTGTAGTGACAGTTAGACTAAGTAAATAGGTATTGTAACACTACTCCCTCTGTTACAACCAAGCCCCTGAGGGATTGGGCAGGATATATGGAGCTGTTGCTCCATCCAGTGGCAAGGAGCACAGTACTCCTAGTGGTTGGAGATCCTGGAAAGGAATACCAGGAGAAGAAACAAGGGAAGCCTGATAGATGGACAGGCTGGAAGGCATAGGAACCTGAGAGGATTCGGAGGGAGATCAGGAGGCCCAGGAGGAAGGCTGAAGGACAAGGGGACTGCAGGGGAATTCTGCAGGGAGCAAGGATGGAGGCCAACATCAAGTTGGGACTGAGGTGGCTTTGGGAAGATGAAGCATGGCAAAGGTGATCAACCACAGGCTGATAGAAGGAAGACTTAAGGACAGTGTAGGGCTTGTAAAGAGAAGCCCAAGGTACAGTGAAGGACAGTGGTGATAGGAGACCTGAAGGAGGATAGTGGTTGCAGTGTCAGGCTGAGGGTCGACGAAGATGCACACAGTGCAGAGATGAGAATAAAGCTAGTATTGAGATAATGGAGGTAAGGACATGGGGGTAGGTGGAGACAGGACTGGGCATAGTACAGGAGTACTATGTCCTAAGTACTGGGTAGGAACTAGCGTAAGGAATACTATGAGGAAGGTGTGAGTCTTATATAGTAAGGTGAGCATGGGAAAGTAGTATCCTAAGTAGGAAGGAAGAATAAAAGAGATACTAAGGTAGATCTCAACAGAGAGCTGAGAGGAGAGATGGAGAGATCTATACTAGAAATACAATGGACAACCATGGGTCCAAGGGCAGGAAATCTATAGTAAGAATACAACGGAGAGCCATGGGTCCAGGGTAGATGGGAAAGAAAGGAATAGGCCATATTAGGATATCTGGTGGTAAAGGGAAGGGAAACACTGGGATTCTGTAAAGGGAACTTGTGTAGGGCATGAGGAGAAAGGCAATCTAAGATGATGAACCGTGAGGTGAGTCATCAGAGACAGTAGTCCATGATCTGCGCTTGGTGGCATGGGAATGGCTATGAAAAGGAAACAGTCATGTGAGTGAAAGAATCACATGATGAATGAAATGTAGTCCATGGGGTTTGGACACTGAAGTGTATGAATGGCTACAAGGTCTGCAGTGTAGTGAGCATGGGAATGCGAGCTAGATTGTGAGACAAAAGAGTAAAAAAGGGAAACAAATCGTAACACCCTCCTTATGTCTTGACTTCCAAGTGAGAGAAGCAGTCAGGAGTGATAGTAAAATTCTTGTACAGCTTAAATAATGAGGAGAATTCAGCCAAAGAAACACCATGAATGCAATGAGAAGCAGAGAAGTGAGATAACTTGAAATCCTGAACAGTGTCTTGCACATTAGCCAAGTTGTCTTCAGGTTCCCAGGTTCAGTCAGTAACATCACAGCCTTTCCAATGAATGAGGTATTCCAGCTTGTTGCATTTCAAATGTGAATCCACAATGAAGTCAACCTCATATTCTATGAGATGGTCCTTGGTAATGACAATCAGATCAGGACAGATCATGGTTTGTCCATTGAGCAGTTCTCTATAGGTGTTACGATACGTATTTAATTTTCCTAACCACCCACTCGTACACTCACAGTTTACATATTTTTCTCTTTATTTTGTCACACTAGGTCATGTGACTTTCCCCTGTCTTTCTTTTCACATGATCACATGACCAGGGCCTGGACTCTATGATGTCAGATCACATGACTGGTCTAGACCCATGACATCATAGATAAGAGCCCCTTATGCCATTGGTGTACCTTTCCCTTATCTATTGTATGACTTCCCACCATATATTAGTCATATATTAGTAATACTCTTGGCATATGTATATATACCTGGGTGATACTATGACTGCTCCCCAGTCTAGTTCACTTGAGCTTTATCTGGAGTTTACCTCTAGGCTTGAGCAGAATATCTAGTGCTCCTTTCACCCTTGCCCATGTACATTGTTGCACATGTTCCTTTTCCTCTTTCTCATTATAAAACGTTGCCAAGCGTCATAGTTGGTTCTAGCCTAGGGTTTCACCTCGAGACTTAGGTTTAGTTGTTGGCTCCATTTCACTTGAACTAGACTTCCTATGAGGTTGAACCCGTGACTCCAGGGTTAAGGAGAATAAGCAGGAGCACCACTTGATGGGCTCAGGGCATACACCCTTTAAACAGTAGTCATATGCTTGTCCAGCATCACAAATAAGGATAGAGTTGCTTAGCCCATAGCACACTAGGGCTCCCTTCATCAGATAGCTGCAAATGTCTCGTGTGACGGTGTGAGAGTGTTAAAAAACTCTCAACAACCTGGTTCCTCCCATGTCAAAATTGACATAAAACTACCAACTACTTAGAGGTTTCCTGCCTCATCATGTCAAGGGTCTCTCCACAGCTGCCCCAGAGACCTAGTTTTTATTACAACATTTTATGCCTCCATGACGAACAGATCCCTTCAAAACTCAGAATCTAGAAGAGTTCCTCACCCCCCTTGCCACTCTATACCCTAACGGAGATTCGACAGTCTTATTTGCCCACAATTGGCTAGCAGACATTCAGTGGAATAAACAAATCCGTCCCTGAGACTGAACAGTTCTCACCACCAAGGCAACCAAATCACTCTGCCCATCTCATAAACTCTGCACTCCTTACTGCTGCCCTAAGACCATATACTTCTACAGATAAAACATGGGTACATCCTGGGAAGAAATCAAAGACGAGATCAACAAGATCTCAAACTCAATTAAGGCAGAGGATGCCACAAAAGGTTTTGATAAAAAGTTTTCTGACCCCAGCGTTTGGGATGGCAAGCACACCACCTTCAAGAAATGGTGGTTATTTATGGAGCTATGGGTGTCAACTCAAAAGTGGCACCCCTTATGGGAAGACAAAGAAAAGGCTGCCACAGTCCTGATGTGGATGTCGGGTGATGCCAGTGCATTTGCCCATTTACGAATCTCAAAAGGCTTGGCCAAGGACAAATGGCCAGAATGGGATGATCTGAAAAAAGATATAGAAAAATACTTTAAGATTGCCGACTACAAAGAACAAGCCTACAACAAATTAGAGAACTTGAGACAAGGGAATCAAAGAACAAATGAATTCCTCAATGAGTTTCAGTTCCTAAAAGAGGAAATTGAGATTGATGATGACATCACTGTCAGACTGCTACGAAAAGCAGTCGATTACAAGATATACACCACCATGCTCCAGAATGAGGGAGATCTTACATTTGATCAAACCCTCAATAAATACACTGAGATGGGAGAACAGTTCGAAAGGATCAGGTATGAACAGGGACAACAATTCATCCCATTCCAAAGAGGAGCACCCCAGTGCTTCACTGCGACTGATATGCAACCTGGATGAGGAGCTCTGATGGAGATAGGGGCTCAACAAGCAAGACCCCCCCAATCTGATATCACATGTTACAACTGTCAGAAGATGGGACATATTGCATGTGAGTGCAAAGAGCCACAACACCCTTGCCCCCCTTCTTGTCCAATGCGTAATTGAGAGATGTACTATGACCCAATGTA
>JBBPJV010001213.1:0-10559 GCA_038088915.1 Sutorius aff. eximius
CTATCTATGTGCCGTTCAATGAATTCCAACTCCGACGTCGCAACCTTACAGAAACGAGGGCGCACCTGGTTTTTTAATGAAGTATGGTGTACCTGAAGCGACATGCGTGCTTCCAACTCCAAGCGAATGCGGTGGGTTGAAGGTTCATCTGCAAATGCAACTTGTTACGTTGCGCTTCTCAAGGCTTTCGCGAACCTACGCGAGGCTGAACAAGGACTGTGATTAGACCGGTACACCATTTTACGACACTTTGCCCATTTGATGTGCTGGCCCAGCACTGGGCCAGCGCTTAGGATTGCTGAGTGACTTCATGGCCAAAAAAATTACGTAACTGATTATGGTGATGTTGACATCCGTTCTGTGTCCCTGAGTGGTGGTAATATCGAGCGAAATGATTGGCAAGGGGTAATGAATATGCTAACGAAGCGCTTTGTTGCAACTGTGAACAACGGACTATCACGATCCCTGCCAGACTATCAAGGTACACGCCCAGAAACCCCCAAGGTGTCAGCGATATGGTTGAGGTTCCCGCGAAGCACCGACACAGCAACGCACTAATACTATGTAGGGCACGGTTTGATTTTCATGACCCTAACTCATGGGGCAAGTGCGGAGATTCGAATAATCGAGCAGCGAATTGACCACGTACTCTGTTCCTTAAACTATCGAGGAGCTTTCCTCTGGTCGGACGGTAATTCTTGCCGACCTTGAATTGTCATTGGGTTCGAATCGGAAACACAGCCGTGATTGCCTAGTACTGGGTGTCACAGCCCAGCAACAAAAGAGCCGATTGACGCAGCTGTGCTTCGCGTTGATCAAACCAACCTCCCACTGGTACGTCCTTGAATGTTTTACTATTGCTAGTGAGGAGACATTAGTTCGTACACGTAACCTGATTCCTGCCATGGGAACCTAGAAGGTTCCCGTTGGATAATCGCCGCCACTGGTTAGTATATACTAGGTTCTATTGGTCACTACCTGAATCTGTCCATTGCGTGCCACTGGTAATGCCACCTATGATGGCAGTGGGCGCCCGCTAGCATAGCACCCGCATGGGAGTGCATGCTGTTGGATGGTACACGGCGATGAGGCGGGGGCAGGTCAGGGCCAAGGCCCGGAGATCTGGCCTATATTATCGAAATACAGTCCCTGCATGCTGTAAACGCTATCTTCCGTCGGAAAGTCTATTGTGGTCTCAGTGCGTGAGAAAATGATTGAATGGCAGTCGTTGCTATGAGGATGGGGTGAATGACTAGGTGGCTTGTTGCCAACCCCTCCTCAGAAGGTGTTGGGTGCATACTGGACGCAGTAGACGGGCATAGAAGGGGCCAGATGGGATACGTAGTTCCATTCGGTAGGGTTCGCCGTTCAGAAAAAAAAGGACGAGCGTACGGCGGGGCAAAATTCTGCAATTCCGTGGAAGCCATAAGAACAGCGACTGGCGAAAAGACTTCGATCTCAGAACTAGCTTCTAGAGTCATCGCTGTCGTCAAGACCGCCTTTGTTTTGACCGAAGCGACCTGGGTTGACATACGCGGTGGCAAACAAGAAAGTAGTCGTTGCGCAAATATCATCATTGCAATTGACACAAGTCATATGTATACTTTACTCCTCCCGCGTCCGAACAAATCAGTGCTGAACCTTACAAACCACACATAACCAGTGGGTGAATGAACGTCTGTCTGGGGCAAGTCTTGAAAACAGCATCATTCTCTGTGGTTCGGCTTTCAATAACTAATACTCACCCGAAGTCCTCCATCTTCATACGAATACCTGGCGCGGATCGTCCCTGGCGTCTTCAAATTGAATCGCCTTCGGGTCATCTATGCTATACTCCGTTGTCTGCACTTCCTCCGAACCGGTATCTGCGAATGCAATTCCAGACGAAGCCCCGTTACTACTGTCGTGCAGTTGTGAGCTCAACCCAAATCCAGTGTCCACCCCGTGCCATGTTTGGCTCCGAATCTCGCGGTCATATAATTCCCTTATGTTGATGATAAACCGTGGCATGATAACGTATGAAAATGCGTGGACGAGGAGGCCCAAGAAGTGTAGAACATCGAGTCCGCTTGTAGATTCGGCTTGGATTATGAATAGGACGTTGAAAAGCAGACCCCTAGTAAAGAGGAAGTTAGTCTTTATCCTTTTAGGTTTTGGAACAGCGAAGATGAGCGCAAATGATGCGCACATGGAGGCGACAAAATGGGGCAAAGAAAACATACAAAACGAAATAAAGCAGTCCATCCCTTGCGAATAGCTTCAGGTACTGGCTGATCTGCAAGCCCTTTGTCAATCGGTACATGGCGACTGCTTGTCTGATGGTTGGGATGACAGCAAGGATCAACAGTGTAGCACTGAGAATAAACCGGGGAATTGCTCTGTAAACCTCAGAGGGGGTTTTCGAGTAGAAGCTGCAGGTTGTCAAAACGGGGGTATAATTAAGTGTCACTGGGGAAAGAGTAAGAGGATAGGGCCATATGCCTATGATTGCGACTGGGACCTCAAGCATAGTCCGAAACGCACCTGATAAGGTCTTATTTGGGATGTAGTAGATACCGTTCCAAACAAAAGTAACGATGGTTTGTGCGATGGTGAGGAAGATGAGGACGCCGAGGATTGCTCTCGATCGATTCCACAAGGCGTAAACGCGCAGAGCCATCACCACTGTGATTTGCATCAATACAAGAGAGCTTAGTAAAGCACGACAACTTACCGTCGGCTGCAACGAGGAAGCATGGGTATATCCAATAATCAATCAGAAACACCGCAGTACCTTCGAAATAGTATCCATGTTTCATCCATCATTGGGTGCTGTAGTAAAGGAAGCTCACATCTATTTGACTGTTAACATGATAGCGTCGTATGTAAAGATGTGATACTCACAACTGTCAAAACAAGTGATTAGTGATGAATTACACGTGAATCAGGCAAAGACTGGCCTTAATAGGCCCAGGAGCTATATGGACTATATGGACATCAGCCCGACCTCGACAAGTATGTGATACTGTTGAACATACTAAGAGAATCCATGCTTCAGGCCGGATTCGGAATCAGAGACACCTTCCATACGCATCAAGCATCCATAAACCTACATAATCCAAGAGAGACCTCCATAACGGACCTGTCGCAACGATTAATCTAAATCACGCAGGGTTTCCCCTGGGCCATTGTACATACGAAAAGGTACAACGTGGAGATCCAACTCCAGGGCTTGTGCTATAGGTTTGTCAGGGATATGGAAATCGACTGATGGCTGTCTAGGCTCACCCAAATATAATCTACCTTTGTCATTCATTAACTTCCAGATAGTGAAGCAGAAGTTAGAGGGTGAATAAAATACCTCTTTTGAATGGGTGAGGACTGGAGTGCCAGCGACAGAATGGAATTGTCACTTTAATGTGAGGACAACAAGGAAAAAACCCACCAACATCATATACAGCAACAATGAGCATCGAGACTGCGCTGTCTCATGAGCTCCCTCAATGACTGATGATAAGCGCGGGCGACTTCACCAGCTGCATAAGCCTCTAGCCAGACCAGGTCTGACTGGGTGATCATTTCGCGTAAACGAGAAAGCCTGGCAGGATTGTTGGCTACCGGACGAACAGCGTTGAGGAAACAAGAAACCAAGCGGGAATGGGGTGGGACGAATCGAGGGCTGGGGTGACTAGCAGTTATGTCGACTGCTTGGCCAACTACTTCCCGAGCGTTTTCGTCGTCTGACGAGAATAGAGTCGTTGTCTACGTGATACAGACACTTCCACTCATCGTGGTTCTTATATCTTGTTGCATCGGGTAACAGAAACAAACTGTGAAGCTGTGGTATCCGCCTGAAAGCAAATCTATCAATTTGAATTAGGTCAACGCCATTGATGCGCCGCATTTCTACCATGCGCGCATACCACGGATCAAGTTGCTTACTTCCTCTTATCGGTGCGTGTGCTTCCACGCCCGCAGTTCGCCCGAGGTACTTACGAGAGACATTACAAAACGCGTCAGTCAGTGCATACCCAGTTCCAGCTTTCCAAGCCATTAAACGTCCATGCTAACATCACTTCCAGCTGAACATCGCTTCGTTTCTCTAGGTCAATTATGCCAGTAACCAAGAATGATGAACTCGCCTCAGGCCACCGTTGCCCCTTCCTGCCGGAGGATGAGCCACGGGAGTGCGATAGGTAGCCGCACGCTCGCTTTCGGGAGCGGGAACCCGAGCAGGAATTTCCAAGAGGTTCCTGGGCGTTGAGTGAGCAAGCAATTTCATGAGATCGCCCGTGAAGGCCGAGTGAGCCATCATTCAATGGAACAAACATCCTTTCATGGGATGCTTTACATCATAATGCGTCACAGCCACGTAGGTTCAAGTTTCGAAAACAGTGTTCCGTCACCATATCCCGCCCCCTTGTTCTTTCCGTACCACAACATAGTACTTAATGCCACAACTACGCCCATAGCCTTAGGAACAGCCACTATCCTCGAGAACGAACCCCACGACTTTCGGACACCATGGTGATGCCACACTAGATTAAATGACAAGCAATCATGTGCCAGCTGTCCATTTCCAAGATTATGTTTTTCTGATCCAACGTACGTCACTACCGCCCGGCCTATCGCAGAAAGATCGCAAAAGGACCAGCGCAGCATATGGACCTGAGCAGGGAAAAAGAGTGTTCCAGTCGGAGATGTAGGTCGTTTCAGCTCACTGCTGTGTATCTTCCTGAAAAATGGAGCGATGGCTAGCGCGAGCGCGCCCACAGACGAGAATGGCACCACGTTGCGACGGTGTCCTTCAGGTTATTCTTCTTTGCTGGGGGCAGCCGAATTATCTGTACGCACATTCAAATCAGAACGTTACCAAGCCTGATTCACGCATTTGGCTCACCTCGACTCGGGAACGCGACAAGTAGCGATACTGAACAGAGTGAGTGTTGTGCCAGTCTTCCCGTTTGTGCGGCTCACTAGCAGAGAGCGATATATGAAAAAGGTAAGCCACCGCTCGTACAACAGATAGTACTCCCGTAATAGCAATGACGCCGGATGGGTCATGGTCGTTTCACCACGCGCAACAGCCTTGATAACCTGACGTGCGACGCCACTAGGACGCTTGAAGCACTGAACCGGTGCTATCATCGACACCACCTCGCCTGCCCGCTCAGGTTTCCTCGGAGGAATCAAAGGCAAAATGAACAATACCTCCGGGCTACCCAGAACGGCCGCTGCAGCCCATTGCTGTGTACAGGCCCCGATCGGTTGATTGGAGTCAGGAACGATTCCAAACACGCCAAGAAACGGAAGCGGCGCTGCGCTGCGATAACATCCTTGTTCTTGGCTGCCTTGAAACGACCTGATCATCTGCTCGTATATCGCTGAAACTAGAACACGAAGTATGCATGCACAGGTACCAGTGTATGATGGACATCGACTTGGGTTCCAATGCATGACACTCCAGCCGGGAACGTGACGCTGACAATAGAATGCATTGTTATGACAAAATGGCACCCCGGGGTGGGTGCTTTCTCTCTCAGCATCCCCTTTTGTACCACTGGCCGGGGCTATGGATGTGAAAAGTGGCAAGTGATGACACTCAATCGCCACATGTCGACAGGACACCATGGTCCTCATTTACTCCAGAGTTCGGGACAGGGTGAGCGTTATCTCCTCCCAGCCTACATATTCACGCACCGTAGTAGTATTCTGACGGAACGAGCATATGATCGTGTCCGCGCACCAAATGAAGTTGTAGAGCATTGATAGCGAACCCACCGACCTGACACAGTCCTTTGCATTGTGAGTAGTCCACACGTCACAGAAGATCCGAGTGCGCAGTACATCAATGGAAAGGCGTCAACAGTCTGCCATGCATCTTTCCTGAGTCGGCATGATGGACGACAAACACGACGCGTCGAGGTATCCACAGTTACATTCTCCTTCAACCAACAAAACCGCAAGATGGACTCTGCTGCGATATAAAACATGTCCTGTCAAGGTCGGTAAAAACATCAGTTCTATATCGTCGAATTTCAACGCTCGCAATGCAGGTCTACGCTTATAATGAAGAGATGGTCTCTAGGCTCAACGGTATGCTCCCCTCCTCTTTCCTCGGTGCGTGCCATTCACTCGTGTGTAATCCCCTCCAGCCTATGCCCAGAGCATCGTTCCCTCGCCCAAAGTCAATTACAATCTGCTGCACACGGAGGTCCCCGTTCCACAAGGATACCTTCCAGTCAAGATTGCCCAATACTACCGAGTCGATCACCGCAGCGAGCATCCCCCGCAATTTCATTGGGCCATCTTCGTACCCACGTCGCCTGTCCGTGGCCAAGGAAACTACTACGAGGTCGCCGGGGACACGCACTCACGCTACGTCAAGAGCACGATCAACGGGTACAACGAACGCCGGGGCTTTGAGCGAGGAAGTCACACGGTCGGTTTCGTCAAGCCAGTCGGACTGCCCCATCTGGAGGCTCAGCTCGCACTCACACCAGTCGATAACTCGATGGGATCCTGGAACAGCAAGGAATGGGTTTGTGATGCATTGCAAAGGCTAAACAATCCATACTTTTTTTCGGTCAGGATGTCCTCGGGTGTCATGGCCAAGCAAATGGCTATTGTACTGCTCGCATGGGAAGCCGGGGACGCGGACTAGGTCGCAGATGTGATCGGGGGGATTTGAAGGTGAAACAGAAGATATGTTTGCGGTCCCGGAAATATTGTAGCATTGATTTTTATTTCATGACCTCTATTGAATCTTGTTTTATGGCCTGGAATCCGTTTTCCCGCTTGAACGCCGATCCAACATTCAATGTTCAATCTTGATCATAGCAACTCTTGTGGTGGGCCACGATATTTCTCCCAGCTAAACTACAATGTGGGCAATGTCCCGCCTTTCGGAACGCACCACGTTCATGCATTTAGCATCTACCGTACCTCGCGCAATCGAACGATAATACGTAGGTTGTTTCAAAGAGACATTTCATCAACTTGAATGTGATCATCCACTCCGATCCGGACACGGGAACATTTCGAATGTTGACTTCCTGGCTTGAAACCCTTTGCCGACCTCGGCCGCTGGCAGTGACTCAGTTTTCTCTTCCACCACTGACTCCGCATGGCTGGCCCGATGATCACGATATCATCGACTGATCTCGAAGGACCGCACATTCAAGCTGGTACGTGCACATCTGTTGGTCGAATGAACTGATGGGTCGTGGTTCGTGATAAAACGAAACCCCCGATGCTCTCGAACAGGCGACCTTGAGCGAGCAGATACATATAGTACGCTCCCGCTCCCGCAAGCCTTGATGCGCGACGACCGACTCGGATGTCAACCCACCATCATCGCCAAGACGGTCACGTCCGCCCAATATCGCTCACGGAGCGGTGCCTCCTTTTCCCCGCTTTTAATGCGACGTTCTCGGGAGCCCAAACTCTCCAATCCAACACTGCGACAATCGACGGACCAAACGGTCGACCGTCGGGAACCTGTGCTCGATAACGTCTTTCCCCGGTCTTCTTTCCTCCTCCCCGACACCCACACATGGGAACCGAACCTCGCCCGTCGATATCCTCGTCGCCTTTCTGTCCCCTGAACGCGACGCGCCCCAAGTGACGTCCCGAGGATGGACCCGCAAGTCCCCAGCCGAACGCGCCGCACGATCCCCCAGCACGCAGACGAGGCGCGCAGCAGTGCCCCGACCGGAGGTACTATTACCCACGTCAAACGTCAACGCCAAACCCGGGATCGACCTCATCGGGACTCGGACCTCCGACGTGATCACGATCCTAGATACAGGCACGCGTCGCGTTTTACCCTTGGTTGTGGCCCCCTTCAAACGCGCGCGGGCGTACCTGTGACAAAATGAGGAGCGTAGCGTATGGGTACGTGCGGGCGATCAGTGGCCACGGACTCGGAGGGACACGGCGCGCGCGCAAACGGTCGCCAGTACCGTCCAGCCTGCGTCGAGTCTCCGGACCCGCGCTTCTGCGGGGGGTCAGCGCCGATCCGACAGGTCGTTCGCCCGGGAGCGACACCGAAAGAGGCGAAACGGTTTGACCCCCTGCGTCGTTCCCCTTCGTGGAGGTGAGACAGATCGGATCGTACACCTCGGAAACCGCGTTCGGTCATGCGCCCCCGTCTCCCAGATTCGCTCGTACCGCGACCAATGCTGAGGAAGCGGAAGAAATGGGCAGGATTCAACCCAGCGGACGCGACGCTGACACCCGCCAACGCGGAGACGAGTCACGAACGCTGACGACCCATTTCTGACCGATCGGCGGATCGGGCCTGACATCGACCTCGATTCGTCCCTTGTGTCCCAGCATCTAGATACAACAGGTACGCCCCGGTCACAGCGCGATGATACCACCACCACTCGCGAGACGCGAAATTATTTAAACGAGCGGTCATCGCGCAGAGCTCATCTCAACTGACAAGCACCGGGGGGCCACGCCTGGTGTGATCCAGGGATGGGGAAACACGTATCATGCAGGTCAGCGATCGATTCAGGATAGCATAGATAGAACCTACATGTAGACGTATATATGCATGCCAAAACGTACAGACTCGCTACTACAAGCAGAAAATGAACACAGAAAGGACTAACTGCGTAAGAGAAAACTGAGGCGATGAGGAACGGGTGTTGGCAACCAAACGCGCGCGAAAGAATCAAAAAAGGATTCGATTTATCGTGAAACGGATCAGGGAAAGAAGGGGAAAGGCTGATTGCTTCTAAATCCAGTGCTCAAGTGAGTGAAAAGATAGAATGATTAAGGGTGAAACAGATCAGAGATGGTAGCAAGGGTGCGAACTAGAGATGAATAGGTGGGACGTAGGAAGAAACCCGATGGGGTCGGCGGACGTGGACAAGGCGTGCGGTGGGTCACAAGGGAGACGTAACGTGAGTAGTGAGTAATAGAGCTGGCGATAACGTTGCTTGGATCAAGAGTCCTATGCTGGATGAGTAAGATATGGTCTGGGTCATGGGGACGGAACCGGTGCCTGGGGGAAAAAGGTGCTGTCAGTTGAGCGACAGAAGCTACCGCCTGGGTCTTTACCGATAGATTTGGTAACTAGAAAGACAAAAGGAAAGGTGCTACAAAAGTTTAGACTGTTTTAGATGCCTTCGCACGACCATATCTCGCACTGTTGTCGAGTGAGTGTGTACTCCGCTCCCATATGTGAGAAAATAACTCACCGCTCGCGAGGATGCCGGCAGTAGTCGTGGTATCCTACAAAGGATTGAATCTCAGCTTTGTGCTATTCCTTGTTAGGGGCAACTCCTACTGTGACAGAGGTACAGAAACCATAAAATTTGCGAGGCAGAGGGGAGTACTCTCGGTGAATGGCACTGAATTTGCTCCGAAAATCTGAAGGTCCGGATTAGCCACGCAAGAGAGACTGCAACGAATAGACAAACATTTCGACGCCGTTTCGATGTCGTTCGAGCGATCACCATAGCTGCGAACGTATTTGGACAGCCGGATGCCCGCGTCGAGCTTGGCTTCAAGGATATCGCATTTGTTTAGGAAAAGGACCAGGTCGACGTTCGCTAGCAGCTTGTTCGAACAAACGGCTTTCCATAGCAAGACGCTGTCCTCCTAGAGATCATTTAGAATCATTCGCTTCTACGTATCACGGAGGGCCAGTCTCACCAATCTGTTCACACTTCGGTCTTCAGCGAGGACCTGGTCAAACCCAGATATTGGAGCGAGGAATATGATAGCATCCACTGGAGTGGCATCGACCATCAGAAGGTCGCGCATGGCGCCAAGATAAAGACACACCGTCGTCAAAAAAAGGTACCCATGTTGCTAGGGGAGAGTGTGAGTGAGTGTGTTAATCCGAGATAAGACGCCTACTTCTCTAGAGCGAAAAGTTCTTTAGCCAGAAGCATCTCATGGATCGCGGCACACACCTGCGACCGAGAACCCCCGACGTCGACTATTCTCCACTCGGTTCCTTGTTCACGACCAGCAGCAGCCTCCATTTCACATCTGTATTCGGAGACACCAACGGTTTTCAGACGCGCCCGCAACACGTCATCTGTGATAACACAATGAGAACGTCGACCAACCTTACGTGCAGGGCTTACCGTCAGAAGGTATGTAGTCGAGGGCCGTGACACGATCGACATCGTTCAAGAAACTGGGAAACGGTCGGTATACGCTCAGCAGAAAAGCAAGAGTGGACGTTACAATCCTGGGAGCTCTTCCAGTCTTATCTTCCGCCGTCGCAGTACCTCCCGTGCCACTTTGTTTCCCCAAAGTGCTATTATATCATCACAGCAGGTATGAAGGACTTCTTGTGCTTCGTCTCGGGTGGTCATGCCGGTATCACCTAACGATGTTGGTCGACCGTCTCTGCGCGAGCTTCTAGCAAGAGCGCCTTTCCAGGTAGCGCCGGGTCGAACAAAGACTTCTTGTGTCCGCCACACGCGCTCGGCGCTAGGGTTGCGGCGTGATTGATATGCACCGAAACCGACGCCTCCAACAAAGGAGGCGACGTCTGCTTCGGTTGGTGGAACCAGCTTGGCGATGAGAAGAGCTTCTATGTGTCGAAGGGG
>JBBPJV010001214.1:0-10558 GCA_038088915.1 Sutorius aff. eximius
GGTCATGGTTGTCTCATTTGGTTTGACCATCAGTTTGAGGGTGAAACACCATTGAGAGTTTCTGCTGAATTCCAAGTAACTTGCAAAGTTCTTGGGTGAAGTTGGAGGCAAATTGAGGGCCTTGATCTGAAACTACACTACTAGGGGGTCCATGGGCACACCACACATGATCTCTAAATAAGCAAGTGGTGTCTAAAGAAGAAAAAGTCTTTGTACAGGGAATAAAAATGACTTCTTTAGAAAATCGATCTACAACTACCATAATAGCTGTGAACCCGTTCGATTCAGGTAAGTCCGTAATGAAATCTACTGAGATATCCTGCCAGGGATGCTGCAGCGCTGGAAGGGGCATTAATTTACCTGCAGGGGGTTGATTTCCTGATTTGGAGGTGGCGCAGCCATGACATGAGTCAATGAATGTATTGACATCCTTGGAAATACCGGGCCAGCTGTAATGTCATTGGATTGAGGTGAGTGTGCAGGATTTTCCAGGATGACCAGCAATTGGGAATTCATGATATAATTTAAGGATTTCGGATCTCAAATCTGGGGGAACAAAGACTTGTTTCTTGGTGTTAACATAACAGCCAAGAGAGGAATCAAGATCATAACCATAATAGTCACTGTTGAACTCATATGAGTGTTCGATGATCTTGTTGAAGATCTCGGGGGAGAGAGTAGCCTGCTTCACAAACAAAGCTGGAGGTAAGACTGTTATGTGTTTGTTTATATCCTCAGCAGCTTTGCCATGGTCGGAATGGCAGGACAATGCATCAGCATGACCATTCATTGATCCTGGTTTGTACAGAATCGAATAATTATATTCCATGAGAAATGCATGCCAGCATGCTTGATGGGGCGACAGATCTTGTGGTTTCTTCCAAAACTCTAGGTTTTGGTGGTCTGTCCATATTTCAAAGTGGTTTCAATCTATGAGATGATGGTGCCATTCTTTTAGCACACGAATAATGACTAGCAACTCTTTGTCATAGATGGGGTAGTTGTGTTCTGCCAAGTTGAATGAGTGTGAAATGAAACCAGCAGGGTGCCAGTTTCCATCTTTGAGTTGATATGAGATCACAGCTTCCGAGGCAATGTCTGAGGCGTCACATTCAATGTGAACTGGGTGAGAAGAGTTGGGATACATGAGAAGTGGCATTGATGTGATGATGGATTTTAGTTTATTGAAAGCTACTTTGCATTCTTCTGTCCAGACATAATGAAACGAATCTAAACCTAAGCTACTGGTGGGCAACGAGGTGAAACCTAAGAGAACACAATATGACATTGTGCAACATTTTACGATGAAAAGATGGAATGGGAACATGTGAACTGACGTCCATGGGCGAAGGTAGAAGGGGTACTAGATATTCCACTTAAGCCTAGGAGTGATCCCAGATAATGCCCAAGTGAACTAGACTGGGGAGCAGTTGTAGTATCACCCAGGTATATATACCAATGCCAAGACTACTTAGTAATACATGACTAATATATGGTGGGAGTGGTATGATAGATAAAAGAAAGGTACAACCAATAGCAAAAGGGGCTCTTATCTATGATGTCATTGGTCTAGATCAGTCACATGATCTGACATCATAGAGTCCAGGCCCTAGTCACGTGATCATGAGAAAGAAAAGGTAGGGGAAAGTCACATGACCTAGTGTGACAAAATAAAGAGAAAAAAGAGTAGACTACAAGTGTACACATTGAGAGTTAGAAAAATTAAATACGTATTGTAACACGTAAGGTATATCTTTTTTGGTTAAGTTGTTAAGCGGTCTAGCCACATCTGCAAACCCTTGAATGAATCAGTGATAGTAATTGGCCATGCTGAGGAACGATTGCAGTTGTTTTAAATTATGAAGTTGAGGCCAGTCAGTAATGGCTTTAACTTTTGGTTCTTGCATCTCTATCCCCTCCTTAGAGATGACCATACTGAGATAGTCCACTTTATCCTTGTGGAAGAACCATTTTGACGGTTTTAAGTATAAGTCGTTGTTGTGTAATCTTTGGAGTACTTCGCGAACAACTTTGATGTGTTCTTTGGTCTTCTTTGATGTGAAGATCATAATGTCATCAATATAAATTATGACCACTGTATACATGTTGGAAAAGATGTTGTTGACCATATTTTGGAATATGCCAGGTGAATTGCACATGCCGAAATACATTACTAGGGGTTCATAGGCACCTATTGGAGTAGTGAAGGCACCTTTCCATTCGTCTCCTTCTTTGATTTGAACATTATTGTAACCCCATTGTAGATCTAGGGTCGTGAACATATCTGTGCCTTTAAGGCAGTCAATGAGTGTGGGGATGAGTGGCAAAGGGTAATTATTTTTCTTTGTATGCTTGTTTAAATATCGATAGTCCATGACCATCCATTTCTTCCCATCCTTTTTAGGTATAAAAAATACAGGAGAGGTTTGATCTGATTTGGAAGGTTGGATATAACCTTTGGCTAGCTCCTTCTCTATAAATATGCAAACTTCTTCAAGCTCAGTATCCGATAATGCGATTATTCAACCCTTCTTTTTGATAAATCCAGGTTCAAGTTTGATGGCGTGATCCCACGGCTTCCTGGTTGGCATACAGTGGGATTCTTGTTTGGAGAACATGTCAAGGAAATCCCAGTATTCCTTGGGAACTTCTGTTTTTAGTTTATCAACTTCTTCGGTCAGTATTGAGTGCATCTCTAATGCAGGGGCTGCTTGACAACAGTCGGTACAGTGTGGGAAGGAGATAATTTTGTTGACCCAGTCGACAATTGGATTGTGGCATGCCAGCCAGTCATAGCTGATGATCAGATCTTGGTTACCCAGGAATGATATGAAGGCATCTACTGCTTCCGTATGTGGGTTTCCTTTCTCATCTTGAATGACAATTGTGAGTGACACTTTTTTGGTAATTCTTCTGATGGCTTGGTCCAAGCCATTGGCATTGAGAACATGGAACTCCCATCCTAGCAGGATTCTTTCGAGTTTGTGATCATTGATGTAGGTGGAGTCAATGAATGTATGCATTGCCCCTGAGTCTAATAGGGCCGGAGTATTGCCTGTTTTGATCCAGTGCTGTTTTCCTTCTTGGATGGTGAAACCATAAATGGTTGTGAAACGGTATCTACATGAAGACCTAAGGGGATGACAACAAGGTGGAACTAGAACTAGTTATGATGTCTAGCAATGTGTTTAGATAAAAAGGGATACATGTGGAATGGGTACCATGGGCGAAGATAAAAGGAGAAGTGGACTAGGTATCCCACTTAGGTCTGAGGTAGATCTCAGGTAATGCCCAAGTGAGCTAGACTGGTGGACAGTTGTAGCTACACCCAGGTATATATACATATGCCAAGACTATTACTAATACATGACTAATATATTGTGAGACATGGTATGATAGATAAGGAATGGTACAGCCAATAGCAGAATAGACTCTTATCTATGATGTCATGGCCTAGACCAGTCACATGATCTGATGTCATAAGAGTCTAGGTCTAGGCACATGATTGTGAGAAAGGAAAGGTAGGGGGAAGTTGTTATGACAGCTCGTGGGACGCCCTGGTAACCTTTTTCTCCTCTTTATCCTTGTACTAAGCTGCATCATCCTGATGCTCAGACTACCTATTTCTCTTTGCCCCTATCTCCAGACTATCTGGTAGTGGCTCTATCCCATCATCCTTAGTGCCTCTGCTGACCCACCCAGGCATGAGGCCTTCTACTTTAGCTCCTCTTGATCGTTCTGCTTCTTCCATGGATGCAGAATCCCATTACTTACATGAGTCTCCCTCTTTTATCTTGCTTAGACCTGATTGGGTTACATCCGGGTATGCCCTGTTTCACCTCTATCCCCTTTCCAGGGTTTCCTCCAATCTGGTAGTACTACTGCTATCTTGGACTCCTTCTACAGAATTCCTCTGACTTCCCAAATACCGGTAGTAGTTGTACTTAACCTGCGTGCATGCATTCCTGTACACTAGTCTTAGCGTAACCAGAATACTATGCTATTATCCTCCACTCGAGCAATCTAGTCTCTGTTGAGCTATTGCTTCTCGACCCTCAGCACACTTAGACTCTGTCGAGCTAGCATCCTTCATCTTCAACCTTGTCCTATCTGACAAGCTCCACTCAACTTTCATCTGTGCATAGTCCAGTGGACCCAAGACAACCCACAGCATGTATACATGGTCATGCCCTACTCCACGACTGGACTAGACATAACAATATGCTAAGACTTTCTTAGGTGACACCATTGCAGCTGCCCACCATTCCACCCAGGTATCCCCTGATCCACGTATACTGCGACAGACCATTGTCCCCTTCCCCCTCGTCAAACTCTGAACCTCAGTCCCCACTCTCAGAGCAGGACAAAACCCTCCCCACTCCTCAGCAACAGGACTACATTGAGCAGTTGCTTGCTAGTCCCCTCCAAAGAACCAGTATTTCTTCTCAGAGATCCCTGGCCCAACCAGTTGAACTGCTCTCGCAAATCTACTGATGAGCCCCCAGACCCCCTTCTCCCCCACCTCATGTATTCCACCCACCCCCCATGATGACCAAACCTACAGAACTTAGGATTTCCCTTCCATCAGACTTTACTGGAGATTTCAGAAAGTCCTCCCCCTGGCTTAATGAAGTCAGAATGTACCTTGCCGTAAATGAAGATGTTTACAACACCGACACCAAAAGGGTTGCTTATGCCCTCTCCTATATGAAGGGAGGATCTACCCTGATCTGGGCCAACACCTTCAGGAACGCTGCCTTTAAGGCCTCCCCCCACTCCTTGTCTCTCGGGAAATTCGACAACTTTGTCGACAAGTTCAATGCCGTGTGTTATAGGTGGTAATTTTTGACCATCATTTCACTTACACTTTCCATAGTTGAACTACACTCTGGGCTAGTCCCACAAGCAATAACGGACTTAGTCATGAGCGAGTCTCACTTCTTATCTTATCTTATCTCCTCTTCCCCACGGACGTCCTTGTATATGGCACTTACAAGGCTAGTGAAGCCACTCCTCTTTTAGTTACATTTCAATTGGAGATCTGATCTATGGATCTTCCCTGGATCTGCCCAAGATCTTCCCCTTTGGTCACACACAGCCTTCTCTTAATCTCTGTGCTGTGTTGTGCTTCTTTTAATCTCCGTTACTTCTGACATGCTTGATGCATGAGGCGTTTCATAGGGCAGTGCCCTGCTTCCATTCCATACAGCCTAGACGGCAGTGTTTCATCTCCGCCTGCCCTGAGGGTCTAGGGCTTACTATAGAAGGATTCATATCTTAGATGCTAGCCACACATGTACAAACATAGTTGGTAGTATATAAGGGCAAAGTCCCCCTCCAGAGAACCTCAGTCTAGTTCTCTTGGAGATTCCCCCACAGGACCTCCTCTAAGTCGAACTCAGTAGTTCTCCCCTCTATCCAGTATAGTACTAGGCAACCAGGTGCACTTGTAACACATCCTTTGGGTTGTTTCATAGAGCAGCTGAGGCCACTCCCCCTTAGACCCAGATAATGCACAGGTTGACAAGACTGGAGGGAATCCAGTCCATCTCATGATGCTCTTTATATATGCAAAGGGCCGGCACACAGACCATGCTGTGCCAGTACCCCAAATACTAAATATGGGTACAAGTACATAAGAGAAGGTGGTGACATAGAGGGCTAGACTATGATGTAATGGTCTAGACCCTATGACATCATAGATACATAATAGTCCATAAACTACTAATGATACATATGGTCACATGACTAGGTCACATGCCAGGGATGGGAATGGGAGTCATGTGATAGGTCACATGCTATGATATAGGAAATACAGAAGTCCAAAGTGTAGTGAATGTAGAGTACTAGCTAGGCTAACCCTAGACTAGGAGTAAAGCGAAAAGAGTGTAGATAGTTAGGTTAATGGGGACAGTCTCACAACATGGTTGGGACAGCAGGACAATACATTAGCACAACCATTTGTGGAACTGGGTTTGTACAATATCATGTAATTGTACTCCATCAAGAATGCATGCCAGCATGCTTGTTATGGGGATAGATCTTGAGGTTTCTTCCAAAATTCCAAATTTCAGTGATCCATCCATATTTCAAAGTGGTCTCAATCAACAAGGTGATGGCACCACTCTTTGAGGGCACAAATGATGGCAAGCAACTCCTTGTTGTAGATCAGGTAGTTGCATTCAGCAGAGTTGATGTTATAGGTGGTAATTTTTGACCATCAATTCACTTACACTTTTCATAGTTGAACTACACTTTGGGCTAGTCCCACAAGCAACAATGGACTTAGTTGTGAGCAAGTCTCACATCTTATCTTATCTCATCTCTTTATTCCCATGGACATCCTTGTATATGGCACTTACAAGGCTAGTGTAGCCACTTCTCTTTTTAGTCATATTTTGATCAGAGATCTGATCTATGAAGCTTTCCTGGATCTGCCCAAGATCTCCCCATTGGTCACACACAGCCTTCTCTTTTAATTTCTGTGCTGTGTTGTGCTTCTTTTAATCTCCATTACCTCTTACATGCTTGATGCATGAGGCATTTCATAGGGCAGTGCCCTGCTTCCATTCAGCACAGCTTAAATGGCAGTGTTTCATCTCCATCCACCCTGAGGGTTTAGGGCTTACTATAGATCAATTTGTATCTTAGATGCTAGCCATACATGTACAAATGTAGTTGGTAGTATATAAGGGCAAAGTCCCCCTCCAGAGAACTTCAGTCTAGTTCTCTTGGAGATTCCCCCACAGGACCTCCTCTAAGTCGAACTCAGTAGTTCTCCCTCTATCCAGACTAGTGTCTAGGCAACCAGGTGCACGCATAACACATCCTTTGGATTGTTTCAGTCAAAAGAATGTGAGATGAAACCAGCTGGATGCCAGTTTCCATCTTCTAGTTGGTAGGACAATACTGCATCAGAGGTGATATTGGATACATGGTGTTCAATGCAGATGGGTCATGAGGAGTTGGGGTACATAAGAAGCAGCATGGATGTGACAATGGATTTTAGTTTGTTAAGTGCTGCTTCACATTCTTTGGTCCATAAATATGGTGTATCCTTTTTTGTGAGGTTATTAAGTGGTCTAGCCACATCAGCAAATCCTTGTATGAAACAGTGATAATAATTTGCCATTCCCAAAAATGACTGAAGTTGTTTAAGGTTTCAGGGAGTTGGCCAGTCAGTGATTGCTTTAACCTTCAGCTCTTGCATTTCTACCTCCTCCTTAGAAACAACCATTCCTAAATAATCCACTTTATCCTTGTGAAAAAAGCATTTTGATGATTTTAGATAGAGGTCATTTTCTCTTAGTCACTTGAGGACTTCATGTATGACCTCAACATGTTCTTCTTTAGTCTTCTTGGATGTAAAGATCATGATATTGTTGATATAAATTAGGACCATGGTGTACATATCTGAGAATATATTGTTCAACATGTTTTGGAATGTTCCCAGGGAATTGCATATGCCAAAATACATTACAAGGGGCTTGTATGCTCCAATAGGGGTGGTGAACATGCCCTTCCATTCATCACCTTCTTTAATATGAATGTTATTGTAACCCCATCTGAGATCTAGGGTTGTGAACATATCTGTGCCTTTGAGTCAATCGATCAATGAAGGAATGAGCAGTAGTGGATTGTTGTTCTTTTTTGTGTGTTCATTTAAATAATGGTAATCCATCATCATATGTTTCTTTCCATCCTTTTTGGGAATGAAGAATATGGGAGATGTTTGATCTGATTTCGAGGGTCAGATATATCCCTTCTTGAGTTCTTTTTCAATAAATATGTGCACTTCTTCCAGCTTGGTGTCAGAAAGTGTTAAAATATGACCTTTCTTCTTGACAAATCTGGATTCTAGTTCAATTACATGATCCCATGATTTCCTAGTGGGCATGTGCTGAGACTCTTGCTCAGAAAATACATCCAAGTAATCTCAGTACTCCTTGGGAACTTCAGTTTTTAGTTTTTCTTCTTCTTCAGCCAGAATAGACCAAAGAGCCATTTCAGGAGCTGTGTGGCATCAATCCATGCAGTGAGAGAATGTAATAGTTTTGTCAATCCAGTTGACATCAGGATTGTGGTGTGTAAGCCAGTCATAACCAATAATTAAATCCTGGTTTCCCAGATATGATATGAATGCATCAATTGCTTCTGTATGGGGGATTCCATTTTTATCATGGATGATTATGGTGATCAACACCTTTTCACAAATATGACCTATGGCTTGGTCTGAGCCATTGACATTAAGAACACAGAATTCTCAGCCAAGTGAGATTCATTTGAGATTGTTATCATTGACATATATTGAATCAATGAACATGTGTGTTGCCCCTGAATTGAGTAAGGCCAGAGTATTGCCTATCTTTTTCCAATGCTGTTTTCCTTCATGGGTGGCAAACCCATATACCATTGTGTTGAGTGAGAATTTGACTGATCCTTGTGACTGCATAACTGATCAGCACAATGTTACAATACTGTTCCCTTTAACCTAACTATTTACACTTTTACTCCTAGTCTAGGGTTAGCCTAGCTAGATGGACTACACTCATACTTTGGACTTCATTGTATTTCCTGTACTATAGCTCACGTGATTGGTTTGCATCTGATCCTGTCACATGATTGCCATTCCTGTCCCTGGCATGTGACCTAGTCATGTGACCATTATGTACTCATGGACTCTTACCTTACTTATGATGTCATAGGGTCTAGACCATTACATCATAGTCTAGCCCTCTACATCACCACCTTCTCTTATGTACTTGTACCCTTATTTAGTATTTGGGGTACCGGCACAGCATGGTCTGTGCACTGGCCCTTTGCATATATAAAGGGCATGATGAGACAGACTGGATTTCCTCCAGTCTTGTCAACCTGTGCATTACCTGGGTCTAAGGGGGAGTGGCCTCAGCTGCTCTATGCTTCCCCTCCAGTGCTGAGGCTCATACTGGACTATTCCATTCTCTTCCTCATTGTCTACACTGTTGCTGGGCATCATAGCCAGTTCTCTTCTTTATAGATCATCATTAGTGCATCATTGGGTGGCCCTCCAATGCCGTGTGCTTGGGGTTAGGGTTAGAGGTTCGCCTCACCCTTAATGAGTTCCTCCTTGGGCTCATTACAGTTGCTGGGCATCATAGCTGGTTCTCCTCATCATCAATTGTTGTTAGTGCATCATTGGGTGGCCCTCCAATGCCATGCACTTGGGGTTAGGGTTAGAGGTTCGCCTCACCCTTAATGAGTTCCTCCTTGGGCTCGTTACAGTACTTCTCCTATCATCTTTGCCCATGGTAGCCATTCCACATGTTCTCCTTTTTTTCCTCTTTGTCATCAAATGTTGCCAAATGTCATAGTTGGCCTTGTCATTGTTCCACCTCATCATACTTAGGTTTAGGTAGTACGATCTTGTTTCAGCCTCTAATCCTGCTCAGGAAGGAAGAACCAAGCATATTGCTATACCATATCATTTTATACAAGATTTGGTTCATGAAGAAGAGATTCTCCTTTACTATATTCCTATCAATGATCAGGTGGCAGATATCTTTACAAAAAATCTGACCTGGCAGTGATTTGAGGATAACAGGGTGCATCTTACCTTATCTGTCTTCCCATTGACATGAAAAGTGACAGGGAGTGTTGAAACTATAGTGTTCTATTCATCTATTCATCTGTTAACACTATAGTTATTCCTTTTATGATATAGTGATTATATTTCACTTTATCATGTCTAGGCTCATCATATGACAGTTCTAGTCCATCCTATGGCTAGAACAGTCTAGGACTGGCATTGATCCATCCTGAGCTATTCATGATATCTTCCCCTTCTCATTTCAATTGTTGTTTAGGGTATGATATCATTCACTGCTGAACCAATAGTGTTTCTACTACATATCTTCATTCTTATCAACCAATTGCTATTCATACTAACACAGAATCACTGCTTTACATCTCCATCTTAAAGTATCACAGAGATGTATAAAGATTCTGGTCCTTATGATCCATTGATCTCTAAGCTTTTCTCCACATTTTTCAGAGTGAAGCTCCAAGTCTTTCTCCAGTACTTCAACTGTAACTGGTGAGTATCTCCCACCAGTAACTCATTCCCTATTGCTGTTGCCTGCACACCCAAGTGAAACAGATTTGTTTCATTAGCAAGTGTGAGCACAGCCATGACCATGACCAGCCCAATTGATTACTAGTGCATGTGCAATCCTGATGTACCACCATTCCTTGCATACATCTTCCTTTTGTCTTTTCATACAATCTTATTGTTCTCCTCATGTAGCATTCCACTCTGCTGGATCATCCCTTCAGGATTGTTTTGTGAGATTTTGGCCGACTGTGGAAAAAGGGTGCGCGACTAATCGAAGAACTAACTCAGTCGTGCATAAAACAACGGACTATAGTATTCACCTAATCGAAGAACTAACCACGAGTTGTTAGTACGAGTGAATACACTATAAATGAATAGCTTACCTCAGTCGTGCATAAGACAACGGACTGAGGTGTACGGGTACGAAATGGGTCTAACTTATATACGTTAAGCAGAAAGTTGATC
>JBBPJV010001215.1:0-10545 GCA_038088915.1 Sutorius aff. eximius
CAGTAAAATTCGAGCCTGCATCTACGAGGGTGTCAACACAATTACAAGTGTCCTCGAAGACGTAAAATAGCCACCGCCGCGATCCAACGTCCAATTATATCATCAGCCTCATATGCGACGCGAACGCTGGCCTATCACCACCCTCGACACCGCTCAACATCCTCATGTCTCCCTGAGCCGCCCAGGAAGAAAATGTCGGGCGCCTTATACCTCCCGAGTCTCTACTCGCGGATTCTCTCCTTTCTCGCCTTCCTGTCCCTTCTCCCCGCAATCCAGGCTTCAGATTGGATCCAATACCCACCCAGCGGACATGCAACCATGACGCACTACTCCCTCCCTCCGGGGTTCATCGCCGCGTGTGGATGCACCCCGAACAGCACATACTACCCCACCGCCGCACTGAATCAGATGGCGTATGGGAGCAGCACGTCCTACGGCCCTGCCTGTGGCCAATGTTTCAAGCTCACTCTTTTGAACGCTTTCGCGGCAAACCCGCCTTTTTACCCCAACACGACTAATTCCGTCGTCGTCAAAATTACGGACCTTTGTCCATTGTCTACTTCGGGGTGGTGTAACGCCACCACCTCTGGACCCAATGCGTGAGTGGGTGGTGTCGTGTTCGAGGGTGGAGGAAATGACAACAGAACTAGGGGCGGCGCGTACCTCAACTTTGATCTATCCTGGCCGTCTGCTTCAATCCCAAACAATTTTTTCCCGTCTGACGCTGCTCTCTATGGTATGTCTTGTTCACCAGAACAATTTGTCATCGGTGACCGAGTCTTTGTTTACGTAGGTTTCACCGTGAGTTTTGAACGAGTGACGTATAAAAAGAGATGACGGATCGGATGAAACAGGACTTTGGTGTCTGGAACATCAGTTACGAGAGCGTCTCGTGTCAGGAATGGCAAGGATATACAAACCAATCCGCCCTCGGAAGTGTTGCAGATTTGGGCTACACCTCTTGTTGCCCAAATGACCCCACGGTAATATTCGTTCCATGTCGCAGTACCTAGGCTAAACGTGACGTGTGGTGACGCAGGATCCTTCCGAGGGTGTATGTCCCTCCTATTCGGACAATGCGGGGCTACCGTTCGTCGCCTTTACTTTACAGCCACGAAAATATCATGCTGACAATCTGTTACAGCCCAACCATCCACCCGGCATCCGGGGCTGATACCATGCTTACGAACATACCGCACCTTCTTTTGCTAACAATGACTGCTGTATCTCTATTAGCGTATTTGTTGTAGAACTTTTTGGATTCGTGTTTTCTCCTGAGTAGATATCGTCTTCTTCTCTATAATTCTTCGTGTCACCTTTCACCTTCAGACTATATTCCCCTCGTCACTCGTTTGTTCTCGCTGTTGCTTAAGAGACCTACAATCCACGGATGGCTTGGTTTCGCCC
The DNA here is from genome assembly GCA_038088915.1 of Sutorius aff. eximius. Taxonomy (NCBI): domain Eukaryota; kingdom Fungi; phylum Basidiomycota; class Agaricomycetes; order Boletales; family Boletaceae; genus Sutorius; species Sutorius aff. eximius. Next base: position 1,408 of record JBBPJV010001215.1, read on the forward strand.
ACCACCGCACGATGCGAATGGCGTGGTCCACAGACTCAAAGATCGTATATAGCGTTCCTTGAAACCCTGACGGTCACGATACTCTGCGCGCTGTGTCAAGTCGCTCATTTCCACAAAACACGACATGCCCAATATCACGAGCGAAACGTGGCGGCATGCGGGGTTGAGGACCCCTCTTCTTTCGCTTTTGCGGTCGATTATCCGCGATGGTACTAGGCGCGGATGAGGTGGCGGCTTCAGCGGGTTGCCCTCCCGACGTGTCCTCGCTTGTCGGTAGATCCGCGTGCAGAATAGGCGGAGCGGGAATGCGTCGTTCTGTTTTGCAACCGTGACATTCGTACGAGATGAGGTGACCATGCGAGCTCGACTCTGTCCAGGGCATATCAGCTCCAACAGTAAACGAAGTCACGTCCTACCGTCCACCCGCTCACCTTTGACGCGCACGGTCGCAGAGATGCCAGGGACCAGCGGCGCACTGCACCGTTTACATATCCGGCGTTTCACAGACGGATCCCTACGCGCCGCAACGAGGGAAAACGATTCAGCGGGGGTCGTGGAAGGGGCGCACGGACGCACACCCTGACGTTGGTCTTTTGGCCCACGGTTTTCATCGTGTCGACGTAGCTCCTCGAGAGTTCTCGAAAGCTCACGACGCGGCGGCGTCTCCTTCTTCGGGATCCGTTCGGACGCTCTACTTCGGTATCAGTGACTTTGTCGTTGGGCGGTGACGAGTCGTCATAGTCGGGGTGGGGAGCGAGGCCGTTGAGGAAGACACTGGCTTGGTAGAGAAAGTTGAGTCGTTGGAGGACATCCCGGTTCGTCACATTCATAGGATTAGGCATCTCGTCCTTGTTCTTACCCATGGCTCGAACGTGCAGTGGAAAGTTGGGTGCACGGGCGAAGCGGAGCAGGGTAGATACGATTCCTATTTTGGGATCCGTCCATATCTACAAGAGATAAGCAAAGTCATTACACCCGACCTTAGCTCAGTTGGAAGAGCGCGAGACTGTAACTGGATAAAATTTCATCTTGAGGTCGCCTGTTCGAGCCAGGCAGGTCGGATTTCTTTTTCTCTCCGGCGGCCGAGGTAGAGTACATGTGCGCGTTGACACGAAGGCGTGTGTGCCGACCTTAGCTCAGTTGGAAGAGCGCGAGACTGTAACTGGATGAATTCATCTTGAGGTCGCCTGTTCGAGCCAGGCAGGTCGGATCCTATGTTTTTCTTTCTTTTTCGCTCACTGTAGGTTGTGGTGATCCCGTGCGTAAAAGATGTGCTTGATAGATACTGACACCCAAGACACGCCCCTGATCCACATATCCAGCCGATTTGACCGTTCGATAATACAACACGACGCCCATTTCGCGCTTAACCTGGCCCACCTACCCCTGACACGGCCACCCATCACACCCTCGCCCCCAAACTCTGCAGAAACTGCACTCCGCTCGTGTCCCCATTAAACATGGCCTTTTGGAGCGCCGTCAACCCGTCAGATCCATACGTACAGTTGACGTCGACATCGTGCTCTGCGATGAGCTCGATCGCGCCCGTGTAGTCGCCTTGTGCGACAAGGTCATGAAAGGCGCGATTGTGGACTTGGGTGGGGTGTACTTCTAAGAAGAGTTCCTCTTCCTGTTCGCGCCACGGGGCCGGAGGTCCAGAGGTCGGTGTCCACGTCCGGATCAGATTCGGGTGGGGTGGGTGTCGTCGACGGGAGCGGTGATATCAGTGTCCGATTCGAATCAGTATCGTTTTTGTGTCTACAAACTCGGGTAGGTAGGGGGAGGGAATATGGGAGGCGGAAGCGAGAAGGCCAGAGAAAAAGAAAAAAAAAGAGGAACGATCCTACGCACGAGAATCACTCCAAAGTCGAACCCCCTCGTCTCCCCTCCTTCGTTCCGAACGTCGACGATGAACCGCCCCGACAAATCGAGCGTGTTTTGGCCACACAATGCGCACGTCGCGAACGGCGCGGGTGGGCCCGCCCCTGCGGTTGTGTCCGCTGGGACGACGTTGCGCGTGCGGGCGTGCTTGACGTGTTCGATCAAGCAAGTCCAGTGGGCGTGGTGTCCGCCCGGACCTGATCCAGGTGGACCACAGTACAGCTCAACGTCGTCGATGACGGTCGACTCCTCCCCACGTTCTGCATCGGCTTCGGTGTCAGGGTTGATCGTGATAAGAAGGGGTTGGTGACAAAACATGCAGGTGTCTAGAGAGTAGGAAACGGACAGAGTCTTGCTGGTGCTCGTCATAGCGGTACAAGACAAAGTGTTCTGCCTCAGTGGATGGATGCCCCCTGTGGACAATCTGCCACGTGGCTATCTAATCAGAACCCAAGTTGAGTCTATGGTTCGTTGTGTTTACACCTTGTACAAGATTTGGGACATGTTATATGCCATCCCCTCTCTTTCTTTTCCGGCCTACATCTTGTGACTGCATCTTTGTCCACTTCCAGTGTCACGGTTCTATGCTGGGAGCCAGTCTAAGAATTCAGGCGTAAAGTAGGACAGGATGAGCGTAGCACCTGAAGGGATCGTCAGCGAACCAGCCTCGCTCGTGGGTATGATACCCACCAGCCCTGACCATGCTCTCCGTGGTCTCGAACGCCATGGCTCTGAGGTTATAAACACCGGCGTTGGCACCGGCATGGACCATGGCGAATTCCCCGCTAACTTGGTAACACGCAATCGGGTGATCGGCCGCGAGCTGCGCCGCATCGGCGATGATGTCGAGGTACGGAAGGGCGGGCTTGACCATGATGATGTCGGCACCCTCAGCCACGTCGCGTTGCTACCCGGAAATCAACAATGAGACAACGTAGGATGAGACGCCACTAACAATAGCACGCCTCGCAAGGCCCTTGGCAGCAGGGGGTAGTTGATAGCACTTGCGATCCCCAAACGAGGGGGCGCTCCCAGCGGCGTCCCTGGACGAACATATGACACGCTGTACCGTGGGTACGATATATGCGTGTGTCCTCACCTGAAAGGACCATACAACCCGCTCGCAAACTTGGCGGAGTAACTCATTAGGGTGCACCTATTTCCGAAGCCGGCATCGATGAGACTTCGTTTGATGGCTTGGATGCGACCGTCCATCATATCGCTTGGTGCAACGCAGTGTGCGCCTGCGAGTGCATAGTTGAGGGCGACCTGGGCGATGCGCGCGACAGAGGGTTCGGTGTTAATCGTACCGTCGGCATGGAGGAGTCCGCAGTGACCGTGTGACGTGTATTCGCAGAGACACACGTCGCAGGCGATGTAAAGCTCGGGGAAGAGGAATCGAATCTTTTGGATGGCTTGAATGACGGGGCCCTCAGGGTCGTCTGCTGGTGTTCCACGTTCGTCCTAGGGGTTGTTTAGCGGTTGCAACGGTTGTGGGGTGGATGTGTCAAAAGAGGGCGCACTTTCTCACACTTGAGCGGGACACCGAAGAGGATGACGCTGTCGAGACCCTTCTGAACGAGCGGTCCGAGGAAGCCTTCAAGTTTGTTGACGCCCCATCGGCGCTGACCAGGAAGAGAAGGGATGAGGACACTAGCGTTGGGATCGTCTGTGATGAAGATCGGGTACATGAACATGGATTTCGTGAGTTGACGACGGCCTTGCCATGAACGCGAGAGGGGGTGTTGATACCCTCCCTGAAGAATAGAACTGATGCACCAAACGTTGGACTTGAAAAGTACGAACGAGAGTTGGGCTCACGATATTTCCATGGTGTGATGGTGTCGTGGTGAGAGTTCTGATCACGGCTTGATTTGCTTCCGTGGCCATATAAAGGTCTAGAGTTTCGAATGTCAACTGTTTATTGCTCATCCCCTCGGGACCTCGTGCACGTCATGGTGTTTACTGACATGAGGGTATCATATACACTTGATGTATCAACATGGCGGGAAATGTTGTGAAACAGACAGGGAATGATAGGATCAGCATTTCGCATCACCATGAGGACAATGCCACAGGAAGATGAAACTGTTTGTTACCGCAACGCTGAGAAAATTCGAGAGCCAGTCAGTGTAGTATGGCATGATGACAGCATTTAATTTTTCCTGCGGGGCACAATGGAGTGGCAAGGACAATGCAAGTGTGACTAGAGAGTAGAACAAAAGACAGCCAAACGTCCCGGTACTTACTTTCTGGTGGCGTAGCGACGGTGGACATGACAGATGCGGTCGACAAGCGACTCGGTAGCCTCGTGTAACGGCGACGGAGTCAAATAGCGCGATCACGTGATATTGTTGAGTCAGGTCCCACGCGTTTGTCCGCTTTTCCATTAAACACGCGACGGATCCCTTTGTCTTTCTTCCCCCCCCCCTCCTTCATCGACGGCGACGACGACGACATACAAGTAACTTATTCCGACGTCAACACCGTCGATGATCATGTCTACCCAAACGCAGTACATATCTGTATCCCCTCACAGCATGTCCCCGTTATCACCCAGCTGCCGCGCAGCCCATTACTCCACTCCCCCTCGCTTTGCTCCACACTCAACCTCGTACGACTCACCCATGTTGACCCCGTCCCCGCTCAGACGAAAGCCCCTCTTTCCGCCCCCGGCAGACGACCCAGAGCACGACGACATCTTCCTCCAATCTCCTTTCAAGTCCCCTCCCCCGGTCCACCGTCTGTACTCTCGACGCGCACACAAGCAACCCGTACCAATCGACGACGATGAGGGTAGCATCTTCCTTTCCCCCGCCACTTCCTCGTTCTTGCCACCCTCCACCTCACAGCCTCTCCGAACACCTGTCAAAGACGAACTGCGTACCAGGTCTCGATCCGTTCTCAAGACCAGGCAGCTCAACGCACAGCAAGAGGTTGCGTTAGCCCCGGCCGCCGCTTCCGCCTCAGTTGGCACCAAACGCAAATCATCGACGCCATCGGGTGGCTTCTCTACCCTGCTATGGCAGTCTACCTCCACGCCGCTCTCCATCGCTGCCGCAAAGGCAGATCCCGCTTCGGGAGTCGCCTTTCATCGTCTTGCACCGCTTCCTGCCCCGAGCTTCGACGCTCGCACCCCACAGTCAAAGGCCGAAACGGAGGCCTACCTGAAAGGGCAAGCGGAGACCATGAAGCGACTGCGCATCCGTGACATGGAAAACTCGGACGAGGACTGGGGGGTCATCGAGGACGACGATTCGGCGTACGAGAAGGAGGAGCGGAATGGTGTGACAGCAAGGAAACCCTTTGCTAACAAGTTGCCACTCCTTTCCCGGCGGTCAAAGAATCAACTTCGTAGTCCAAGAAAGCATCTCGCGATCAAAGCCGTCCCACAGAAGGGCAGCGCCCTCGACGAGGTCACCGAGGCGATATCGCCTGGGGGTCATATTTTGAAGAGACGGGCTCGTTCGAGGCCCGTATCTCTCGAACTCCTCGAGAGTGTCAACCAAGCCCCGTCATCATCTGCTTCATCTGTGGGTCTTGTTTTATTGATCGTTGATCATCCTAAAACGTCTTGGCTTTAGCCTGACACATCAAGTCCTAAGCCTCGGCGTACATCGAAGTCCCCGCCAATCGCTTTCCCGTCTGTCAATCCAAATCGCATGTCTATACACGGTCTTCCTCCACCATCAGCGAGCGACTCCCCAATGGCACGCAGACGGCTTACCGGCAGTAGCGGTCCACATCCCCCTTTGCTGACGAACGACCCCGAGACCGCTCCTCGCCAGTCGATGGCGCGTCTCCCAAGCACCGGTTCCGCTTCTCTCTTCTTCGGACCGTCCATTCCTCAAACTAGGCCCAACTCCCGCCTGCGTACGTCGTCGAATGCAGCCACTTCGCTGGCGAAATTTCGTGTCAACGCGCACACATTAGTGTCCAACAGGCATAGCTATGCAGGACCTGGTAGCGAGGCGGTTGCATCACTTCCATGGCGTTCTACTCTCAACATACCCTCGCCAGATTCGTCCCCGGTGTCGTTACCTCATGCTAGCCATGACGTAGTGGATGACGAGGACGACGTGTTCTTTGAGCCGTGCGGCCCACCAGAGACGTCATTCGTGTTCAGTGTGACCGAAGGTACACCGTCTCCCAGATCAAAGAAGGGGAAGAAGGGGAAGAGTAAGCTTCCACTCAAATACAAACCTCGTGATTCAGGCGTCGCTTTCAGTGACGACGAAGACGCGTCACAGAGTGCAAGCAACTCGCTCTCAGCCCTACCTCATATTTCAACGTCTGCTTCTTCTTTGAATTCGGACATTGGGGACGAATTGATCACGCCGTGCCTGCCCAGTCCCAATTCTGGTTGGCCACCCGCATTTGTTTTGAATGGTTCCGATGATCACCCGGGAACAGACGATGGCGTGGACGTTGACGCATTTATCCTTCGGACGCTTGCATCCGGCAACAAACCTTCGGCCGAGGAATCCAAGAAGCCGCCTGGCACACCGGTCAAGAAGCCTAAGAATGCATATGTCGGAGGTAACAGGCCCTGGCAGAGTGCCGTGGCTACCAAGGTTGGATTTAACTTTGGAGGGCTGGACCTCGGAGCGGCGCCCGCAGGCAAAATGAAGAACGGGCCCCGCAAGAGCTTACCCGCAGCATTTCCTGCTCTGGGTGTAAAGATAGGGTTGGATCTTCAAGGGTCTGATGAGGATGAGGACGAGGAGAATAGCCCGAGTACGAGGAAAGAAGCGAACAAGTACGACGGTCTCGGCCTGGGACGCCCACCCACGGAAACTGGTCCTGCCGGGCCTGTTGAGCGGATGCGTTGGCTCATGCGGCGCAGTAGCAGTGGTGCGTTCTCGAGTGGAAGTGACACCTCCCTTGCCACACCAACGCGGCGCAGCAAAGGTAATCTTGGTCTCGTTCTATGCAGATCTTCCAACTGGGTTTTGACTTTGGCGCAATAAAATCTAGATTGGCCTATTTTGCCGCGCGTTCCGACGCATATATCCGGTGCTGCGACAACTCAGCTTCACGTCTCGTCGGAAAAACCTGGCTCTCGATCTTCATCAAACAGTTCTGTGATCACGTTGAATTCCCCGACGCTCGTGAGACGTCAAGTGCCTAATACGGCGTCACAGCGGCTTCCGGTCTCGTCACTCCAACAAGCCAGACCCGCGGCGAACGACAGGCTAGGTCGCTTCGACAAGGATTTTGTAGAGATCGATCAAATTGGTAGTGGCGAATTTGGTAAAGTCCTCAAGGTTCGATCCAAGAATGGACCGTGTTCGAACAGTCTATGGGCTGTCAAACGGTCCAAGCCGTTCGAAGGACCCCGGCACCGGTACGATCTTGCATTTTTATCTTTAATGTCCGCGTGATTTATTCTTGCCCTGTGGTAGACTGCGTCTGCGCGAAGAGGTCGACGTCCTGCAACACCTCTGCCGCGCTGCGGGCGCAGAAGGTGGTCAGCATCCCAACGTTCTTGCGTACATTGATAGTTGGGAAGAGGACGAGGCACTGTTCATTCGTACCGAGCTCTGTGAGCTGGGAAACTTTGCGCGCTTCCTGTGGGAGTATGGCAGGGTATTTGTGCGACTGGATGAAGCCAGGGTTTGGAAAGTATTTGCGGACTTGAGTAATGTGAGTGGGAGACGTTGAAAATTTTCTTTTCGTGCTGCCCGAAGTGGTTTAGCTTGTGAGCCATGTCACTGATATTTTTGCTCTGCAGGGTCTCCGGTTCATTCATGAGTCAGGTGTCATTCATCTGGATCTCAAACCGGCGAACATCTTTTTGACCAAGGATGGCCGCTTCAAGATTGGTGATTTTGGAATGGCGTCGTTGTGGCCTCGCGCTAGCGGTGGAAGCCCCCTAGGTGTCTCGTTGGGAGGGTTCGAGCGCGAAGGTGACAAGGTGTACTTGGCCCCCGAAGTGCTCCAAGGAACGTACGGCAAGGCTGCCGACATCTTCAGGTGCGTTCGCCTGTGCATCGGACACTCTTCATTCGCCGTATCTTTTTGATGTCCAGTCTTGGCATGACTATGCTCGAAACAATGACAAACATTGTCGTGCCTGACCAGTAAGTGAAGCTGTCTTTTGACCTCGATTCGGCGAATGTCGACGCTCACGTTATCATAGGGGAGATGGATGGCATCGCCTGAGACAAGAGGATTTTAGCCAAGTGGACCTGGACGGCAGTCCGGAATTGTTTGACCTAATCAAGAGCATGATGAGGACCGATCCGGCCAAGCGCGTTGATATCCAGACGGTGCATTCTCACCCCGTCGTCTGCAGGGTACGTTGGGCGATGGAGCGGATGTACGCGGAGGCCCGAGCGAGTGGGTCTTTGCTATTTGCGGCATCGCCGTTGGCAAGTGTGTCGGATACGTTCTTGGACGAGATCCTCGGTCGTCGAGTCACCCCGTCGCGTTTTGACGATGTCGCTATGGATCTGAGCCCATGACGTCGCGTCCGCTTTCCTTCGTTGCTTTTGACCGCTCCACAGACGGTCTCCTTATCCTGCTGGAACACCGAACGCCGTCCCGATCTTGAATATTGCGGAAGGGAAGCTGCGAATTTCTTTCTGCGCGTGTACGTCTTGGGACATTGTTGGCTACTATAACATTATATTCTAGGGACGATATTTTTTTTTTGCTTAAGCTTCCACCTGGTCACCTCTTTCCATTATGTCCACCGTCCCACTCAACGATTGGCATCTATGACTCGTCATCCACAACCATACCATCATAAATAAGCTATCATCACAGTACGTATTGCACATGCCGCATTTCTATTGAATATCTCTGGGGTGCCATGCAATCTCGGATCCGTTTTTTTTTCTCTTCATTTCCTTACATTCTCGGTTGCCATTCATCCCGTTGCATTTTTTTCATTTGAATGCCCGTCTCCTTTTCTTGTGGTACCCAGGGTTGTGTTTTATACATCATCGTGATTCGTACGAGTAATCCCGCTCCGGTTATGCATGAATATGCTCATCATTCTACGGTGCTGTGCGTTGATGAACAAACCAGGCAGGGGGAACACCTTTGGCGGTGACGCCACGGCGGAACACGTCAGAGGCACGGTGATTGAACGTCGCGGGACTGGTTGTCAGTGGTGACTGAGCGGTGATCAACGGGGGAAGGCGCGCGTTTACGGGGTGACCATCAAGGGGCGCAGGTGGATATGGTAGGTCATCAGATGGGGTGTAGCACCGAGGCGATGCGGGCGCTGCCGAGGAGGCGAGGGGGGGT
>JBBPJV010001216.1:0-10542 GCA_038088915.1 Sutorius aff. eximius
GGGATGAGCTCAACGACGAAGTGGGCACCTATGTTGGGCATGGCCTGGGGCAAATCAGAGGCAAATGGGGCATTGATAAACTGGGCATGCGACTCGATTATGCCCCAACTGGTGGCAGTGGAAACACACCTCTGAGTAGCGAGGGTGACTTCGAAGGAGAGGGGTGTGACTGGTGTTACCGGTCCAGTAAGCCTTGACTCTGTCCATAAGTGCAGCTTCTTCAGAGTTAAGGGGGGAGGACGAGGCCGAAGGAGTGGGTGGCGGAATGGGGATGGGATCAGGGGACCTGATACACTGTTCCAGAGGTCCCTCCCTAGCTAGTTCCTGGACATATCTGTTAACGTCATGTAATAACTCTCCAAATTGGAGCTGAAATCTGAGTTGAGCCAAGGCAGAACGGAGTTCAGAGTATACAGAATTGGTGATAGTATGATGAAGTTCTGATCTGGCTTCGGCAAACTCCACGTGGGTAAGGATTCCGAGATGTTCAGATTGGAGCATGGCCCTGTAAAGGGCATAGAGGGGAGAGTCCATGTTGAGGTGTGATTCAATGGGAACTGCAAGGTGGGAGGAGGACAGATAGTGGTACATGGACAGTTTGTAATCCTGATCGGGCACTCCCGGCCTATTGGCATGGGCACTGTCTGGGAGGTTGACGGTGTCAACTCTGACTCGGATTGGGTCTGAGGGTGTGGATAGGATGGATGTAGGTACGGGTTCTTCTTCTTCCTGCAGCGCGGTCGACGAGACACAAAAGGACATGGGCAAGGACTCATCTCCCCATCCAGATACTGAGATGGACGATTCAGTGTCTAATATAGAACTAAAAGCAGAGGGGTCTTCTAATACCAACACCTCAATAGCGGCTTCTGTGGCATTGATGGGGGTAGGGTAGGTAATGGCCATTCCAGATAGTAGTAGTCGGCGGTTTGGAAGACGGAGGGCAGTGATGGGTGACTGAGACATGGGGGAAGGAGCGAGGATGGAGTTCTTTATATTCCTTCAGAGCAGCCTTTGAATGTTTTAAGTTCCATTCTGGGATCCAGGAATCGTCTTCTGGCGGATATCCTTTCCATCAGATCAGGAACTGGTGGGAAGACAGGGTTCTGCGATGCCATAGGATCTTCTCTATTTCAAATTCTTCTTCTCCTTCTATAAGCTCCGCAGGTCTCCACATCAGATTAGGGCCGTGGACTTCCGTTTCCTTGTACGGGGATAGAAGGGAAGCATGGAAGACGGGGTGGATTCTTCAGGTACTGGGAAGGCAGAGTTTATAGGATATCGGGGACAGTACCTGGGTGACAGTAAAGGGTCCTTCCCTTTTGGGTGTGAGTTTTGGGAAGGCAATGGATCATTTCAAATTGTGGGCTTTCAGCCATACCTTGTCTCCTTTTTGGAATGGGCAGAACTTGGAATGATTTCGATTGGCCATGACTTGTCAGGCTAACTCATGGGCTGCAAGGGCCTCATCCCGTGCTGCTAGTAGAGCTTTGATATGAGCATCTGCTGCTGGGGTCTGAGAGGAAGATTTGAGGATGGAAGGTAGGGGTATTGGTTCGTAGCCCATCATGAGGAAGAATGGTGACCGTCCAGTGACTGAGTGAGGTCTGTGATTGTGGGCAAACTTGGCGTGAGTGATAGATTCGGCCCATGTAGATGGAGAACTGCCGCAGTAAATGTGCAAATATGTCTCAATCTCCTGATTAACCCTTTCTGTTTCTCCATTGGTCTGAGGATGGTAAGCAGTGGACAAGGTGTTATGACAGCTTGTGGAACGCCCTGGTAACCTTTTTCTCTTCTCTGTCATTGTACTAAGCTGCATACTCTGTACACTCGGACTACCCACTTCTTTACCCCTATCTCTGGACTATCTGATAGGGGCCCCCTCCCATCCATCTGTAGTGTCTCCACTGATCCACCAGGGCATGATGTTACGAACTCATTCCCACTTAACCTAACTACACTACTCATCCACTTGTAGTCTACACTTCTTTCTCTTTATTTTGTCACAACAGGTCATGTGACTTCCCCCTATCTTTCTTTTCTCACGATCATGTGACCAGACCTAGACTCCTATGATGTCAGATTATGTGACTGGTCTAGACCCATGACATCATAGATAAGAGTCTATTCTGCTATTGGTGTACCTTTCCTTATCTATCGTACCACTCCCACTATTTATTAGTCATGTACATTAGTCATATGCCTGGCATGTGTATATATACCTGGGTGATGCTACGACTGTTCCCCAGTCTAGCTCACTTGGGCATTACCTGGGATCTTACCTCAGGCCTAAGTCGGGATATCTAGTACTATCTCCTTCACCCTTGCCCATGGTAACCATTCCACATGTTTCTTCTATTTCTCCTCTTCTTCATAAAAATGTTACCAAACGTCATAGTCGGTCTTGTCGCAGTTCCACCTCGTCATACTTAGGTTTAGTCGTATGATCTCGTTTCACTTGAGCTAGACTTCTCACGAGGTCAAACTTGCCCCAGACTCCAGGGTCAGGAGAAGTACATGCACTGCTAGAAGGGTGTCAGGCAAACACCTGGATAACAGTTGCATATACGGTCGTCTGCCGTACAAATAAGGATAACATTGTTCAGCCCATAGTGCATTAGGGCCCCCTCGTCCATGTCGCTGCAAGCGTTGTCACCGATTGGTGTGAGAGCGTTAAAAAACTCTCAATACCCCGGTTCCTCCCACGTCTGAACTCAGACGTAAAACTACCGACATCTTAGGAGTTACCTGCTCCATCGTGTCAACGGTCTTCACACAGCTGCCTGTGGAGATTTAGTTTTCCTTTACAGTATATGCCCCCCCGACGCACAGATCCCTTCAAAACACAGGAGCTTGAGAAATTCCTCGCACCTGTTGCTGACCTCTACCCAAATGGGGACCCCGCCATACGTTTTGCTCACGACTGGCTCCAAGACATCCGCTGGGAAAAGAAAGTAAACCCCCACGACAGAGTCACCCTCACCAATAAAACCACTCGATCACTCCACCCGTCTACCAAGCTTTGTTCCCCTTATCACCGCCCCCAAACTATCTACCTGTACGCCGACTAAGCCATGTCTGCATCCTGGCAAGACGTCAAAGATGAGATTGACAAAATCTCGAATACTATCAAGGCTGAGGATGCCTCCAAAAACCTCGATAAGAAATTCACCGATCCCGGAAAGTGGAACGGAAAATGAGCTACCTTCCGCAAATGGTGGCTATTCATCGAGCTATGGGTATCAACCCAAAAGTGGCACCCCCTCAATATAGACAAAGAAAAAGCAGCAGCGGTGTGGATGAGGATGGATGGCGACGCAGCGGCATTCGCACACCTCCAGATAAGAAAATGTCTGGAGAAAGACAAATGGCCAAGTTGGGATGAACTTAAAAAGGATGTTGAAAAGTATTTCAAAATCGCGGACTATAAGGAAATGGAATATGCGAAATTAGAAAACATGAAACAAGGAAACCGCAGAACCGCGGAATTCCTTAACGACTTTCAATTCCTAAAAGAGGACATCAAACTCGATGACAAAACTGCCATTCACCTATTAAGGAAGGCAATCAACTATAAGATCTATGCCGCCGTCTTGCAAGCTGAAGGAGATCTCGACTTCGAGAAAACAATAAACAATTACGCGGAAATGGGTGAGCGCTTCGAGCGCATCAAATATGAAAGGGGAATCCGTTTCCCACAGTTTCAGAGGCCCAAGGGCCAAAACTACCGATACACAGCCACCGGGACACAACCCAGCCGAGGCACTCCAATGGAAATAGGAGCGCAACAAGCACAGCAAGCAAAACGGCTGTTCAACAGCAATTGTTTTAATTGCAATAAATTCGGCCATCAATCCCGAGACTGCCCAGAGCCTCAGAAACCACGCAACCCCAGACCCGCTCAAATCAGGGAATTCCACGATCCCCATTATTCCCAATTCGATCCACCTTCTCAACCTCGATACTCCCAACAACCCCTCCCAACACTACCAGCATCACAAGCCCTGGTTGTATCCGCTCAAACCGCCTGGCCTGGTCAAGGCCACTCACACACCCATCACGCTTCGTGGGATAGTGCTGAAGTAGAAGCGTACTGGCGAGCTCGGCTTGTTACGATAGCTCGTGGGATGCCCTGGTAACCTTTTTCTCCTCTCTCTCGTTATACTAAAGCCACGTCCCTCCGGATGCTCGGACTACCTTCTCCTTCGCCCCTACCCTCGGACTATCCGGTAGCGGCCTATCCCATCCATCCTAAGTGCCTCCGCTGACCCATTGGGCATGAGGCCTACTTTACTTTACTACGTTCCGTTCTTCCGCATACACGGAGCTCCGCTTTCACCTCGTGTATGTTTCCTTTGTCTCGCTTAAACCTGATCGGATTACTTCCGGGTTCGCCCCGTTTCACTTCCATCCCCTTTCCAGGGTTTTCCCCGATCAGGTAGTACTACCGGTACCTCAGTTTCCTTCCATAGATCTCTGCTACGTTCCCGAGTACCGATAGTAGTTCGTATTTAAACCTTCGCATGTATATCCGTGTACTCTAGTCTTAGCGTAACCGGAATACACGCTATTACCTCTCTGAAACCCGCTTAGTCTCGCGTCGAGCTAGCAGTCCACGTCTCTAGACCTTGCAACCTTCCGCAAGCTCCTTCGACACCTACTAGTGCCTCAGGCCTGTAGGAACTCTAGAACCCCCTAGCGGTATAAACGGTCACGCCTCGCTCCACGACAGGACCGAGCGTAACACGGCTCGCACAAGAAACAAAGGTAGAGGCCGAGAAGAAGGTCTCTTTAAACTAAACAAGTCTAGTAGCAATCGAGGTACTACTGGACTGAACAAATTTTCTTTTCATAATCGTTTCTCTTCCCTACCAATTTACGAATCTAAGAACAATGATTTGTGCGATTCGAACATTAGCGTTTCACCTCCTGTAGTATTTAATTCACATAGTCTTGTATCTGAGGGAGCGTCCAGCAATGGCGCAGCTGCCAGAAATAAAGCAGTGCTTAATTCTCCCCCAAAACAAAAGAAAAAATTATGTAAACTACTTAACAATGACACGGATATCTTCCACATTTATGATATTTATGAAACCCTCGAACCGACTGGCTTCGCTCGGTCACAAGGACCCATCGAGTTCTCTCTTGACACCAAGATATATGGGTTCGCCACCCATGAAGGAAAACGGCGTTGGACGGAAATAGGCAATACCCCAGCCTTACTCGATTCAGGGGCAACTCATATGTTCATCGACTCCACATATGTTGATGAACACAATCTCGAACGAATCTCGCTTGGCCGAGAATTTCGTGTCCTTAACACTGATGGCTCCGATCAAGCTATCAGTCGTATCCGCGAAAAGGTGGCTCTAACCATCGTAGTCAAGGACGAGAATGGAAACCCCCATATGGAAGCAATTGATGCCTTCATATCATATCTGGGTAACCAGGATCTGATTATCGGCCATGACTGGCTCGCCTGCCACAATCCCGACGTCAACTGGGTTGACAAGAAAATTTCTTTCTCACGTTGCATGAATCAATGTCGTGCCCACCCAATACTAAACCTTCGATCAATCCCGGTTGAAGAAGAAGAAAAACTAAAAACGGAAGTACTTCAAGAATACTGGGATTATCTTGATGTATTTTCTGAACAAGAATCACACCGCATGCCCACCAGGAAACTGTGGGATCATGCTATAGAACTCGAACCTGGATTTGTCAAAAAGAAGGGTCGTATTATTCAACTTTCCGACACCGAACTAGAAGAGGTCCAGATATTTATCAAAAAAGAACTCAAGAAGGGTTATATCCGACCCTCAAAATCAGATCAAACGTCACCAGTCTTCTTCATTCCCAAAAAGGATGGTAAGAAACGAATGGTAATGGACTATAGATATTTAAACGAACACACAAAAAAGAATAACTATCCGTTACTGCTAATTCCTTCATTGATTGACAGATTAAAGGGAGCGGATATGTTCACGACCCTAGACTTGCGCTGGGGTTATAACAATGTTCGTATTAAAGAAGGTGATGAATGGAAAGGGGCATTCACCACCCCTATTGGAGCTTACGAACCCCTGGTAATGTATTTCGGAATGTGCAATTCCCCAGGCACGTTCCAAAACATGGTAAATGACATTTTCTCAGATATGTATGCAGTAGTAGTTATTTACATCGATGACATCATGATATTCACGTCGAAGAAAACAAAAGAGGAACACACCCAGGTGGTTTGTGAAGTCTTACGAAGATTACGTGACAATGATCTCTATTTAAAACCTTCAAAATGCTTTTTCCACAAGGATAAAGTGGATTATTTAGGAATGGTCGTATCTAAGGAGGGGGTAGAAATGCAAAAGCCAAAGATCCAGGCAATTACCAATTGGTCCACTCCCTGTAACTTAAAACAACTTCAATCATTCCTTGGAATGGCAAATTATTATCACCATTTCATTCAAGGATTCGCTGACATGGCCAGACCACTCAATAACTTAACACGCAAAGATACCCCATATATATGGTCTGAAGATTGTGAAACAGCATTCAAAAAACTAAAAGAAATCGTTACGTCCTCCCCACTGCTCACGTATCTGGACTCGTCTCGTCTGGTTCGCATTGAATGCGACACCTCTGACATCACCACCAGTGCGGTGTTATCGTATCAACTCCCTGATGGAAACTGGCACCCTGCCGGTTTCATTTCGCACTCCTTTGACACTGCGGAACGTAATTACCCTATCTACAATAAGGAATTACTCACAATTATTTGTGCCCTCAAAGAGTGGCGTCATCATCTCGTAGATCGAGATCATTTTGAAATTTGGATGGATCATCATAATCTGGAGTTCTGGAAGAAACCCCAGGATCTCTCCCCACGTCAGGCATGATGGCATGCTTTCCTCATGGAGTACAATTATACAATATTGTACAAACCTGGTTCCACAAATGGTCATGCAGATGCATTGTCCCGCCGTCCCGACCATGGTGAAGCAGCGGAAGATATAAATAAAAATGTAACAATGCTTCCACCCACTGTTTTTGCCACCAAGCAGGCTACTATCTCTCCCGAGATCTTTGATGAGATCGTTGAACATTCTTTCGAACTCAATGAAGATCATTACGGGTATGATCTCAATTCCTCCCTCAGTTGCTACAAAAATAGTTGCAATCAAGTATTCGTTCCCATGGATCTGAGATCTAAAATCCTTAAACTTTATCATGAATCTCCGATCGCAGGTCACCCCAGAAGATCTCGTACACTTGCCTCCATCCAACGGCATTACAATTGGCAGAACATTGCCAAGGATGTCAATACGTTCATTGACCACTGTCATGGCTGTGCCACCTCCAAGTCGTCTAATAAACAGCCTGCAGGCAAGCTTATCCCTCTCCCAGCCCCCAAGCACCCCTGGCAGGATGTCTTGGTGGACTTTATCACGGACTTACCAGACTTGAATGGACATAATGCTATTATGGTAGTAGTAGATAGATTCTCCAAAGAGGTCGTATTTATCCCATGTACTAAAACATTCTCGTCACTAGACACGGCTCATCTATTTAGAGATAACGTGTGGTGCACACATGGACTCCCAAACACTGTAGTTTCTGACCGCGGCCCCCAATTCATTTCAAAGTTCACATGCGAGCTTTGCAAACTGCTCGGGATCAAGCAGAAACTTTCAATGGCATTTCACCCACAAACAGATGGGCAAACAGAACAAGTAAATTGCGACCTGGAACAATATCTCCACCTCTACGTTGCCAAGAAACAATCCAAGTGGGCCGAATGGCTCAAGCTGGCCCAGTTCCAGCACAACAACACCCTCACTGCAGCTACTGGCACCATTCCTTTTGCCGTCACCCACAATTATGCCCCTCGGATGGGTTTTGAAAATCTGGTGACTTCACATCAATTCGGTCGCGACCTTGCTCATTCTCATGAAGAAGTACAGTCAGCTCTAGAAGCCACACGAACATGAATGGAATCCTCTGCTGAGTCATCATGCTCAGCAAATCCCAATTATCAAGTTGGCCAGCAGGTCTGGCTCTCCTCATCCAATCTATCGCTTCCCTATGCTTCCAAGAAGCTTTCCCCAAAATGGCTCGGTCCCTATCCCATCACTCGCGTCCTTCCTAATGCAGTTGAACTGTGTCTACCAGCTTCTATGAAGATCCACAACGTTGTTAACACATCTCATGTCAAGCTCTATAGAGAACCACTCGACAGACAATCTGTGATTCGTCCTGACCCCATTGTGGTCACCGAGGACCGTCTTGTGGAGTATGAGGTTGACTCTATTGTGGATTCTTGTCTCAAGCATGGCAAGCTGGAATATCTTGTCCACTGGAAGGATTGGGATGTGACCGACCGTACATGGGAACCTGAGGACAACTTGACAAATGCGCAAGACACTATTCAGGATTTCAAGTCTGCTAATTCCTCTGCCCCTCGTTGTGTTCGTGGTGTCACCCTTGCTGAATTCTCTTCTTTGTTTAAGCCGTATGAAAACTTCACCGATGTTCCCGACTGTTTCTCTTGCCTGGAAGTTGAGACGTAAGGAGGGGGTAGTGTTACGAACTCGTTTCCACTTAACCTAACTACACTACTCATCCACTCATTGAAAAACAGATACCTACTCCGGAATGTAGAGCAGGTAAGTATAATAAGAAGGGGGTGCAATAGGTTCGACCCCAAAGGGATTCTAGAAGAGTGGAAGTTTCGAAGGGTAAAGCTCAGGACTTACTGACTCTCTTTTAGTGCCAAAGTAAGCAACCCGAACACTCCTGAAGCAGGCAGGCAGTATTCCGGGTTATCGGAATGTGGTACGCATTAAAGTTGCGGCGGAAAGGACGGCGGAATAGCGTAAAATGTGGCCTGGGCGCGGTTTCTCGGTCGTTAGATGATGAGTGCGGAAAGATAATCCCCTTTTTTGGGCATGAGTACAAAGATATATCGGACCCGGACTGTTCCGGGTACTGGAAACACTACCTACGATGCAAGAAAATGTATATAAAGTAACCCGGCCGAAACCCGATGGTATGTAAACATGACACAACCGGGCCCGGCATTGTACTGTATTAATAGTTTGTGAGAATTAAGAGAATAACTCACCAACAGGGGGATAGGGACATGCAGAACGAGCGGAATGGACGATTAGGAGAGGACCGGGAGTGGACTGAAGTGTGATGGTGCACGCAATACATATGCAGGGAACCGGTGTTCCCTACATCCGCAGGGGACTTGGCTACTGACTGTCCCCAGTCAGTGGAAATGTGTTACCTAAGCCTCGTGGTGTGCGCATCGCTAAGTCACCATGTCGTGCCACTTGCTGAACCCTCTAACCAACTCCTACACATTCAACACCACCCCGACTTGCACATCCACATGGCCGACAAACTCGCAGCAATTTTCAGAGACATCGCCTGCGTCCAGATGGCCCCATCTCCTAAGAAGGTGGCCGAGAAAGAGTTTGCCCGGTGCCTCGAACGCATCCAGGCGCTAGCTAGGACCATCCCAGACAACCAGGACATGCTGAGAGAGGAGCAGGACGCTTGGATGGGGCAGTGGTTGCCCATGTTGGTGAGTCGCAGATTTATCATGCACAGGGATGACGCTGACATGACCAGGATATGCTGCATGACACCCTCCAATCGGGGAAGGCCCTCGGCCTTGTGCTCGCATTTGAAGAGGACGACCGGGATGCATTCATGCACACGGGGAATTTATACATTGAGTGGCAGAATCGTGACCAGGTGGAACATGAGGCGGCCCAATGAGCAAAGGAAGGTGCGTCCGGCCCCTCGACGGTGGGCGGGCGTGACCCTGAATCCAACACAAGCCTGGCGGTGGATGTCCACTCCAGCTGGCGCACCCAGTCAGCTCCCAGTGATGCGGGGGCCCCTCCAATGACCCAGACTACCCGGACAACACCCTCCATTGCCGGATCTGCCAAGAGTCGGATGCAAGTCGAGGTAGTGTTGGATGCGCCCAAGCGGGCTAGTAAGGTGCGCGCCACTCTGTGGTGGTAACGTGGCCTGCTGATTGGTGGATAGCGACCAAGGTGCATGATAGAGGATGTTGGCGAGAGCAAGGAGGACCCGGCCAAGCCTGGGGTGTTCCGTCATGCCAACCCCTGCACAGTGTGCACCAGGGCCAATATTCCATGTCGTGGTCGGCCCGGTTGCGTCTGCCAGCACTGCTCGCATCGCAAGGAATGATGCGACAAGGCCACCGGCCAACGAGTCCCCAAGCCCATGCCGAAGGTCGCGAAGGCCCCAAAGGCTCCCGGTATGTTCTTTTCCACTTCACTTCACTCTCTCCAACCTTCCTTTCCAGATAGCCCGTCCCCACCGCCAGCCATCTCCACCCGCTGCACTACCCGAATCCGACATTGAGATGAGTCCGCCTGTAACGAGCCCAAGGAGGAACTCATTAAGGGCGAGGCTAAGCTCTAACCCTAACCCCAAGCGCATGGCATTGGAGGGCCACCCGATGACGCGCTAACCACGATCTATAGAGAGGAGGCTGGGTAT
>JBBPJV010001217.1:0-10537 GCA_038088915.1 Sutorius aff. eximius
ATATATATAGGGCATGGTGAGATGGACTGGATTCCCTCCAGTCTTGTCAACCTGTGCATAGCCTGGGTCTAAGGGGGAGCGGCCATCAGCTGCTCTATGCTTCCCCTCCAGTGTGATGGCTCATACAGACTATTCCATTCCTTCCTTATCATCATACACCATTGCTGGACGTCATACCCAGCCTACTCTCTATAGATCATGGTTAGCACGTCATTGGGTGGCTCTCCAATGCCGTGTGCTTGGGGTTAGGGTTAGAGGTTCACCTCGCCCTTAATGAGTTCCTCCTTGGGCTCGTTACAGAAATGCCACCCTCTATGAGAAGAAAAAGAAAAGGTGGCAGCTGTTTGGATGAGAATGGAAGGGGAAGCAGTGGCATTTGCACATCTACAAATCAGGAAAAGCCTAGAGAAGGACAAATGGCCTACATGGGACAAACTAAAAAAGGACATTGAAAAATATTTTAAAATCGCTGATTACAAGGAGATGGAATACTCCAAGTTAGAATCAATGAAACAAGGAAATCGGAGAACAACAGAGTTCTTAAACGAATTCCAATTTCTCAAAGAAGACATTGAAATTGATGATGAAACTGCAGTTCAACTCCTCAGAAAAGCCATCAACTATAAAATATACATAGCAGTGTTACAGGCAGAAGGGGATCTCATGTTTGAAGAAACAATCAACAAGTATGCCGAGATGGGCAAACACTTCAAACATGTGAGATACGAAAGGGGGATTAGATTCCCACCATTCCAAAGAGGATCAGGATACCAACCCCAATATACAGCAATGGGAACTCAACCTGGCCGAGGAGCCCCCATGGAAATAGGGGCCCAACAAGGACAATCAGTGAAATGACCCTTCAACGGGAATTGTTTCAACTGTAATAAATTCGGCCATCAGTCCTGGGACTGTCCCGACCCTCAAAAACCCCAAAACCCCCAACCTGCATGTATCTGGCAATTCTAGGATCTGCAATATTCTCAATTCGACAACCCACATCCACAATATTCCCATCATCCCCTCCCCATGCCACCAGCATCACAAGTCCTTGTCATATCTTCTCAAATTGCCTGGCCTGGTCAAGGCCACTCACAGTTCCACCATGCCTCATGGGATAATACTGAAGTAGAGGCATACTGGCGAGCTCAGCTCACTCAAGAAACCAAGGTGGAGGCCAAGAAAAAGGTCTCTTTAAATTGAAAGAGTCTAGTAATATTTGAGGTACTACTGGACTGGACAAATCTTTTTTTTCTAATCATTTCTCTTCTCTACCCATTTACAAGTCTAAGAACAGTAAACTGTGCAACTCAAACAGTAGTAATGATACAATTCCTCCTGTACTATTTAATTCACATAGTCTTGTAACTGAGGGAGCATCCAGAAATGGTGTGGCTGCCAGTAATAATGCAGTGCTTAATTCTGTTATGATACCATCCCCGTTAACCTACATTTATCCTAGTCTAGGGTTAGCCTAGCTAGCACTACACTCTCACTACACTTTGGACTTTGTATTTCCTGTACCATAGCACGTGACCTATCACATGACTACCTTTCCTGTCCCTGGCATGTGACCTAGTCATGTGACCATATGTATCATAGTAGCTTACAGACTATTACGTATCTATGATGTCATAGGGTCTAGACCATTATATCATAGTCTAGCCCTTTACATTACCATGCTCTTTCATGTACTATTACTATAAGGGGTACAGCACAGCATGGTCTGTGCACTGGCCTCTCTGCTATATAAAGGACATGGTGAGACAGACTGGATTCCCCCCAGTCTTGTCAACCTGTGCATCACCTGGATCTAAGGGGGAGCAGCCATCACTGCTATATGCTTCCCTTCCAGTGCGATGGCTCATACTTGACTAACCATTCATTACTCCTTCATTGTACACCATTGCTGGATGTCATAGCTGGTTCTCTCTCTATCAGATCGTCATTAGTGTGTCATTGGGTGGCCCTCCAATGCCATGCACTTGAGGTTAGGGTTAGAGCTTAGCCTCACCCTTAATGAGTTCCTCCTTGGGCTTGTTACAAATTCTTCCACTAAACAAAAGAAAAAATTGCATGAAAAACTTAGCGATGATATGGACATCTTTCACATTTACAATATATATGAAACCCTCGAACTGACCAGCTTCACATGGTCACAAGGATCTGTCAAGTTTTCACTCAACACCAAGATATATGGATTCACCATCCATGAAGGAAAACAGCGATGGATCAAAATAGGCAACACCCTGGCCTTACTTGACTCAGGGGCAACACACACATTCATTGACTCAGCATACATCAATGACAACAATCTCAAATGAATCTCACTTGGCTGAGAATTCCATGTCCTCAATGCCAACAGCTCCGACCAAGCTATCAGCCATATTCGCGAAAAGGTGGCCCTGACCATCATAGTCAAAGATAAAGAAGGAAACCCCCATATGGAAGCAATCGATGCCTTCATATCATATCTGAATAACCAAGATTTAATCATTGGTTATGATTGGCTTGCACACCACAATCCTGATGTCAACTGGGTTGACAAAGAAATTGTTTTCTCTTGCTGCATGGATTGATGCCATGTCCACCCTATAATGGAACTTCAAGTCATACTAGCTGATGAAGAAGAAAAATTAAAAACGGAAGTACCTCAAGAATACTGGGACTATCTTGACATATTTTCTGAGCAAGAGTCGCACTGCATGCCCACTAGGAAACTGTGGGACCATGCCATAGAACTTGAATCCAGATTCATCAAGAAGAAGGGTCATATTATTCAGCTTTCCAACACCGAACTAGAAGAGGTTCGGGTATTTATTGAAAAAGAACTCAAGAAGGGTTATATCTGACCCTCTAAATTGGATCAAACATCTCTGGTCTTCTTCATCCCCAAAAAGGATGGTAAGAAGCATATGGTAATGGACTATAGATATTTAAATGAATACATGAAAAAGAACAATTACCCGTTGCCACTAATTCCTTCATTGATTGATAGGTTGAAAGGTGTGGATATGTTTACAACCCTAGACTTGTGCTGGGGTTACAACAAAGTTCATATTAAAGAAGGTGATGAATGGAAGGGCACATTCACCACCCCTATTGGTGCTTATGAGCCCTTGGTAATATATTTCGGAATATGCAATTCTCCAGGCACATTCCAAAATATGGTAAATGATATCTTTTCGGACATGTATGCAGTAGTAGTTATTTACATCGATGACATCATGATATTCACGTCGAAGAAAACAAAAGAGGAACACACCCAGGTGGTTCGTGAAGTACTACAAAGACTATGCAATAATGATCTTTATTTAAAACTATCCAAATGTTTCTTCCACAAAGACAAAGTGGATTATTTAGGAATGGTTGTATCCAAGGAGGGGGTAGAAATGCAAAAGCTGAAGGTTCAGGCAATAACCAATTGGCCAACCCCCCATAATTTAAAACAGCTTCAATCGTTTTTGGGAATGGCGAACTACTATCACCGTTTTATTCAAGGCTTCGCCGATGCAGCTAGACTGCTCAATAACTTAACCAGAAAAGACACCCCCTATATATGGTCCAAAGAATGTGAAGTGGCATTCCAAAAACTAAAAGAAATCATTACATCCTCCCCGCTGCTCATGCACCCAGATTCTTCTCGACCTGTATGCATTGAATGCGACACTTCTGACATTGCCACCAAAGTGGTGTTATCTTATCAATTACCCAACAGAAACTGGCACCCTGCCAGTTTCATCTCTCACTTCTTTAATGCTGCTGAAGGTAATTACCCTATCTATGATAAGGAGTTATTCATGATCATCCATGCCCTCAAAGAGTGGTGCCACCATCTTGTTGACCAAGATCATTTTGAAATCTGGACAGATCATCGAAACCTGGAGTTCTGGAAGAAACCCCAGGATCTGTCACCTTGTCATGTGCACTGGCACATGTTCCTCATGAAGTACAATTATACAATATTGTACAAACCAGGTTCAACAAATGGTCGTGCTGATGTATTGTCCCACTATTCCAACCATGGTGAAGCAGCAGAAGACATAAATAAAAATGTAACAATGCTTCCTCCCACTGTATTCGCTTCAAAGCAGGCTACCTTATCTCCCGAGATCTTTGATGAAATTGTCGAACATTCCTATGAACTCAATGAAGATCATTATGGGTATGACCTTGATTTGTCACTAGGTTGCTACAAAAATAGTCGCAACCAAGTTTTCATTCCCAAGGATCTGAGATCCGAAGTAATTAAACTTTATCACGAATCACGAATTGCTGGTCACCCCAGAAGATCTTGTACTCTGGCTTCTATCCAATGACATTACAATTGGCAAAACATAGCCAAAGATGACAATACATTCATTGATCATTGCCATGGCTGTGCCACATCAAAGTGTTCGAATAAACAGCCTGCAGGCAAGCTCATATCACTCCCAGCCCCTGAACATCCCTGGCAGGACATTTCCATAGATTTCATAATGGACTTACCGGACTCTAATGGATATAACGTGATCATGGTTGTTGTAGATAGATTTTCAAAAGTAGTTGTATTTATCCCATGTACAAAAACATTTTCTTCCCTAGATACTGCTTGTTTATTTAGAGACAATGTGTGGTGCACACATGGACTTCCTAATACTGTAGTTTCTGACTGCAGATCCCAATTTGTTTCCGAATTTACACACAAGCTTTGCAAGCTGCTCAGGATAAAGCAGAAACTATCCACAGCTTTCCACCTGCAAATGGATGGGCAAACAGAATGAGTAAACTGCAATCTTGAACAATATCTCTGTCTCTACATTGTGAAAAAGCAATCCGAGTGGGCCAAATGGCTCAAGCTGGCTCAGTTCTAGCACAACAATACACTCACTGCAGCTACTGGCACTATTCCTTTCACCATTACCCACAATTACACCCCTTGGATGGGTTTTGAAAATCCAGCAACATCACATCAATTTGGTTGCGATTTAGCTCATTCCCATGAGGAAGTTCACTCTGCCCTCGAGGAAACATGAACATGAATGGAGTTATCGGCTGACTCATCTTGATCAGCTGATCCTGATTACCAAGTAGGTCAGCAAGTCTGGCTTTCCTCCTCCAACCTTACACTTCCATATGCATCACGGAAGCTATCTCCCAAATGGCTCAGACCATGCCTGATCACTTGTATCCTTCCTAATGCAGTTGAACTGCGACTTCCAGCTTCTATGAAGATCTATAATGTAGTTAACATATCTCATGTGAAACCCTATAGAAAACCATTTGATGGGCAATCTGTGATTTGCCCAGACCCCATTGTGGTCACTGAGGACCATCTCATAGAGTACGAGGTTGATTCCATTGTGGACTCTTGCCTGAAACATGGCAAGCTGGAATATCTTGTTCATTGGAAGGGTTGGGACATTACCAATCACACTTGGGAGCCTGAGGGAAACTTGGCTAATGCACAGGATGCAATTCAGAATTTCCGTAACTTTCATTCTTCTGCCTCACATCGTGTTCATGGTGTTACTCTTGTGGAATTCTCCTTGTTATTTAGGCTGTATGAAAATCTCACTGCTACTCCTGACTGCTTCTCTCACCTGGAAGTTGAGATGTAGGGAGGGGGTAGTGTTATGAACCCCATCTACAATATTCATGCACACATAGTCTACACTTTTCTTTCTCTTTATTTTGTCACAACAGGTCACATGACTTCCCCCTATCTTTCTTTTCCATGATCACATGACTAGATCTAGACTTCTATGATGTCAGATCATGTGACTGATCTAGACCATGACATCATAGATAAGAGTCTATTCTGCTATTGGTGTACCTTTCCTTATCTATCGTACCACTCTTACTATTTATTAGTCATGTACATTAGTCATACTCTTGGCAAAGTGTATATATACCTGGGTGTCGCTACGACTGTTCCCCAGTCTAGCTCACTTGGGCATTACCTGGGATCTACCTCAGGCCTGAGCAGGATACCTAGTACTATCTTCTCCTTTACCTTCGCCCATGGTAACCAATCCACATGTATTTCCTCTTCTTCTTTAAACATTGCCAAGCATCACAGTTGGTTCTAAGTTTCACCTCATCCACGCCATTCTCGCCTTAGTTTAGATTTCGTTTCAACCTGTCCAGTATACCAGTGCCCCATCTGCTTATACTTCACTCCAGGACACACCCAAAGACAATGCCCCTTGTGCTGCTGTGCTCACCCACCTATGATCTCCACATCATCATCCTCCACATCTACCTCCTCCCGTCTGTCCAATGGTCTGACTTGGTCTGCCTGCTCTTCCCCACAAGCCTTCACCACTTGTATCTCCACCAGGCCAGGACCTCATTGTTGTCAGGACATCTACTTTCATGAACCATCCCCTGTCCCTCACTATGACCCCGACATTGACTACTCACTTGACTCCAATGTGGAGAGGAACATGACAGGTTTCCTGGGATTTGACAATTGAAAGCAAGGTTAGACACTCATTGGTGCCTCGAGCATACAAAGGGGGTACTGTTATGATTTCCTTTTTCTTCCTCTCTCTGTGCTACTAGTTTACTTTTCTCATCCTTGACTCCAGACTACTTTTCCCTTCCTATGCCACCTTTCACTAACATCGTTCCTCTACCTTTGCAGCATAGTCACTTCCTACACTTTTATCCTTTGTCTTGCTTGGTTACATAATACCACCCGAAAGGGTAACTCCTTCCCAGGGCCTATTACTATATAAACCCATAACCACAGTAGATATTTTCTCACACTAGTTCTCTCTTGTACCATCACCATCTACAATCACACTTGACCTTCACTCAGGCTTTGCCTAGTGTGACATTGTTGAGACTAGCTTCACCCTTGACCCTTGACCCTCCTTCTACAAAGGGGGTTTCCTTGTGGGCATTGTATCCCAACCTCAACAGCATTGTGTCCATACTTCATTGGTGTATCAACACCTCCTTGTCTTCATCCTTGACAGTCTTTGGTCCACTATTGAGTGGTCATTACTCCCTTGCATGTGTCTTGTTGCCACATCAAAGGCAGCTCATCCTCTTTGTCCTTTGTCCTAATTGTCCTCACCCTTGTCAACCCTTGACCCTACTAGTTGTAGGTGGTTATCAAGAGCTATGCCTGGTCCTACCTGGAACAGTTGCAACACCTGGCAGGATATTTCAGTAGACTTTATCAGAGACTTACCAGACTCAAATGGATACAACACAATAATGGTTATTGTAGATAGATTCTCTAAGGAAGTTGTATTTATTCCTTGTACTAAAACATTCTCATCATTAGATACAGCCCATTTATTCAGAGACAATGTGTGGTGCACACACAGACTTCCCAATATGGTAGTTTCTGACTGCAGACCCCAATTCATTTCAGAATTCACACATGAGCTTTGTAAGCTGCTCAGGATCAAGCAGAAACTATCAATGGCATTTCACCCACAAATGGATGGGCAAACTGAACAAGTAAGCTGTGACCTTGAACAATATCTTCATCTATATGTCGCCAAAAAACAATCCAAGTGAGCTGAGTGGCTCAAGCTGGCTGTTATGATTTCTTGTTTCCTTCCTCCTTTCCCGTGTATTACTAGTTTCTCTTCCTTTCCTCGCATCGCCACTCTCCTCACCATTATCCACTTATCACTTGCCGGCGGTGTAGCCACCCATTACTTAGTATCGTCTCACTCTCCTCCCGTATCTCATGGTTACATAATGTTTACCCAACAGGGTAACTCTTTCCCAGGGCATATTACTATATAAACCCATAGCCACAGTAGATATTTCCTCATGCTAGTTCTCTCTTGTACCACTATCATCTTCAATCACTACTCGCGTTTCACTTAGGCTTCGCTGAGTGTTACTCTCGAGACTAGCTCACCTCGACCTCCACCTTCCTTCTATGAAGGGGGTAGTCCTTTGGGCATTGCATCCCACTCTTGTCTGGACTTCGTCCACCCTTCGTCAGTGTTCTCAACACCTCTCTCGTACTTCGTCCTTGACAGTCTTCGGCCCACTGTTAAGTGGTTGTTACCTTGTTACATGTGTCTTGTTGCTACACCTTGAGCAACTCGTCTCTCATCGTCCTCTTCGTCCTTCGGCCCCAATCCTAGACCCTAGTGGTTGTTGGTGATCATCAAGAGCTACGCCTGGTCCTACCTGGAACAGTCGTAACACTGGCTCAATTCCAGCACAATAATTCACTCACTGCTGTGACTGACACCATTCCTTTTGCCATCACACACAACTATGCCCCTCAAATGGATTTTGAAAACCTGGCAATGTCTCATCAGTTCGGTTGAGATTTAGCTTGTTCTCATGAGGAAATACACTCTGCACTTGAAGAAACATGCACAAGAATGGAGTCCTCTGCTGAATCATCTAGATTAGCAAATCCTGATTACCAAGTGGGCCAGCAAGTCTGGTTATCTTCTGCCAACCTTACACTTCCCTATGCATCATGGAAGCTTTCCCCTAAATGGCTTGGTCCCTATCCCATTGTTCATGTCCTTTCAAATGCAGTAGAACTGCAACTACCAGCACCAATGAAAGTCCACCCTGTTGTCAACACTTCTCACATTAAACTCTATAGAGAACTGCTTGATGGCCAATCTGTGATTAGGTCAGATCCTATTGTGGTTACTGAGGACCATCTTGTAGAATATGAGGTGGACTCTATTGTGGATTCTGTTATGATTTCTTCTTTCCTTCTCCTTCTCTGTACTACTAGTAAATCTCGTTTCCATCCAACCCACCACCTTCCTACCCAGTAATCATTTCTTACACTTGCCGGTGGGCAATATCCCCAGTACTTAGTTTCTTTCGTTCTCCCTCTCTCTCTCTGGTTACATAATCATACCCCATCGGGTAACTCTTCCCCACAGCCTATTACTATATAAACCTGTAGCCACTGTTCATATTTCCTCACGCTAGTTCTCTCTTGTACTATCATCATCTACAATCATAACTCATACTTCACTTAGGCTTTGCCTAGTGTGACTCTCTGAGACTAGCTCTCCTCATTGTCCACCTTCCTTCTACAAAGGGGGTAGTTCTTTGGGCATTGCGTCCTGCTCTTGTTAGGACTTAGTCCACTCTTCGTCAGTGTCTTCAACACCTCCTTGCTCCTCGTCCTTGACAGTCTTCGGCCCACTGTTGAGTGGTTGTTACTCCGATACTCGTGTCTTGTTGCTACACCTTGAGCAACTCTTCTATACTTGCTTTCATCAACCTTCATCAACCTTGACCTAAATCCTAAGCCCTAGTGGTTGTCAGTGATCACCAAGAGCTATGCCTGGTCCTACCCAGAACAGTCGTAACAATAGAACTAGCATGTTCTCAAGGCAGTTACCTTCGCATAAGCCACCACCATTTCTCGTCGAATCTACAGATCTTCTCCTTTGTGGAGATCCTCCATCCCTCTGAGACCATTGTCTCTGACCCTATCCCCCGAAAGTTCACCAGTCACTTCACCCTCTCATCTGTCTACTGCTGTGGACAAACATCCCACATCTGAAACTGAGGAGACTAGACTAGCACCTGTAACTGAGGCCCTAGCATGGTCCTTGTCCCTTTCAGAAACAACTTTGGTCAACACCGAAAGACCTACTACCCCTCCTCTTTGGCAGGAGCCCCCTGAACCAACTCCTTCATCTTTCTCTCTCACCCAATATCCTTTCGCTCTCCCTCGCCCTCCTCTTCCACCTATCTCCACCAACCCCACTCAATCTTCAGGCACCATGTCTAGCAAACCAGTAGAGCTACGCATCTCCCCTCCATCTGCCTTTGATGGAGACTACACCAAAGCCGAGCCATGGCTTGATGAAGTTCGTGTATACCTTGCCATCAATGCCAAAATCTACAACTCCACAGCCAAACAAATTGGCTTTGCCCTATCCTACATGAAAACTGGTTCAACCCTCATGTGGGCTCACACATTCAGGACTAAAGCCCTGTCGGGTACTACCCTTGACTTAGGGACTTTCAACCACTTCATACAGGAATTTAGAGCCGCTTTCAAACACCACGACACCATAGCCAATGCGCTCTCTTGGCTCGCCACCACCAGAGTCAAAGCAAAAGGGGGAGACTACACCACTGCACTCCTCAA
The DNA here is from genome assembly GCA_038088915.1 of Sutorius aff. eximius. Classification (NCBI taxonomy): domain Eukaryota; kingdom Fungi; phylum Basidiomycota; class Agaricomycetes; order Boletales; family Boletaceae; genus Sutorius; species Sutorius aff. eximius. Next base: position 10,100 of record JBBPJV010001217.1, read on the forward strand.
CTATAATGCTGACTTCCAGGCCAAGGCCACCATCACTGGGGTAACCCAGGAATCTGTACTCATCTCCTATTACCAGATGGGCATTTCCTTGGTACTCATGGAGAAAGTGATGGGATTAGAAACTATTCCAACCACCGTTCTTGAAACGAGATCTTATCTAAGACCGAGGGGAACGACGACGAGGTGGAACGAGAACCAACTATGACGCTTGGCAACGTTTATAGAGAAAAAGGAATACACGTGGAATGGTTACCACGGGCGAAGATGATAAGGAGAAGTAGTACTAGATATCCCGCTCAGGCCTGAGGTAAATCCCAGGTAATGCCCAAGTGAGCTAGACTGGGGGACAGTCGTAGCTACACCCAGGTATATATACAAGTGCCAAGAGTATTACTAATACATGACTAATATATCGTGGGACATGGTACGATAGATAAG
>JBBPJV010001218.1:0-10535 GCA_038088915.1 Sutorius aff. eximius
AGGCAACCTGCTTCCGACATGCCCTCGCCAGATCCCTGAGGCACCCTCCCCGACCCCAACCCTCGTGTCTGGAACCACCCCACCCGGACGAGCAACTCACATCCATCATGCACTCTCTCCCCCTCCCACCAGGAGGCAACCCCCTTGCGCCCCCTCCCTGTACCCCTCCACCTCGACGTATTGGTTGCCAACGCAAAGCCAAAGTGAAATTGACCATGAGGAAATGGAAGGGGAAGAAGAGAGCCGGAACTCTGGACTAGAGGATGGAGAGTTGGAGGACGGAGAATTGGACTACCCCATCCCTACTGTCATCCATGCTGACAACCCCAATGAGTACATTTAGGTTCCTCAATGGATCTCAGAGCTTACTAAGGGGGTATTGTTACGACAGCTCATGGGATGCCCTGGTAATGTTTTTCTCTTCCTTATCCTTGTACTAAGCCATGCACTTCATGCACTCAGACTACCTACTTCCCTTACCCCTATCTCCAGACCACCCAATAGGGACTTCTTCCCCCCATCTCTAGTACCTCTGCTGACCCACCCAGGCATGAGGTCTCTACTTAGTCCATTCCAGTTGCCCCGTTCCACATTAGGACACGGAACTCTGTTTCCCCTCTTATTCCATTTTCCTTTGTCTCGCTTAGACCTGATCAGACTATATCCGGATTCACCCCATTTCACCTTTATCCCCTTTCCAGGGTTTCCACCGATCAGGTAGTCCTACCATTACCTTGGATAACTTCCATCTCTTTCCTCAACCTTCCCAAGTACCAGTAGGAGTTGTACTTAAATCACGTACATACATTTCTGTACACTAGTCTTAGCGTAACTGGAATACTATGCAAGTAACTCCACTCAATCCATCTGAGCATAGTCCAGCGGAACCCCTCGACCCCTTTGATCTTCCATCTGTGTATAGTCCAGTGGAATCCCCCGACTCTCTTGTCTCTTGTCTGTGCATAGTCCAGCAAGAACCTTCGAACAACCACTGCGTGTATAAACAGTCATGCCCTACTCCAGACAGGACTAGGCGTAACAGTAGTGAGCCCCCTTGAACTCCAATGTGTGGTGAAGGACTGAATTCATCTTGGACATCCCTGTGATTACTCATGGCATTGTAGGGAACTAATGTTCCCTGCATGTGTATCCCACATTTACAGCACTTCTGATGGACCTGCACTTACCCTGAGGCTTTCAGATCTTCCCGGCTCCCTTTCTGGCTACTTTCTGGCCGAAAATGATACCATGCAAGCCTGGGTTGTCTGGTTTTTCGGCCAGAACCACTTTCCTTGGTTTCCCGGTGTGTTTCCAGTCCGGAACGACCTCTTTTGAGTCCGGGTTCATGCAATTTCATTGTTTTATGTTCAGCTAATGCCTAGATGTTATTTTGCTATATAGGCATGTAGTTAGCACAGCAATTTAGTTTTCTGCTTTCCTGCACTCTTTTGTATGCCTGGCTGAAGTCAATCCACCCGATCCAATACCTGTCTTGCTCCCTGGAAATCCAGAAGCTCATCCTGAGTCCAGGTCCACATTTCCTAGCTCAGAGAAGGCATTTGGAGTTAGCCACACCAGTGGTATACTCCCAGTCACTCATTTTCATACTTCTGGCCATTCTTTTGTGTTAGAGACTCTCTGGGATGAACATATCAACCCCATTTCTTTCTTTAGCTTCACTCTGAAGCTACTTTTAGTGTTTTACAGCATCCCTTCCATGTTGCTGTGTGACAATGCTATTTGAGATTTCTTGAAGTATGGTCAATTTGTCATTTTTGTGCTCATTTGAGCAATATGGAAAACTTGATTCATCAAATTGCACTTGGCTAGAAGCCACGGTGGTCTTCAATAACTTGTCCCAGAACAAATAGCTGTTTGTTCTTTCTGTGGACAAGTATCCAATGAATGTAACTTCCCAAGCTTTGAGGCCTAGTTTATTTGGACAATTCTCTTTAGGGATGAAAACATAGGCTTTGCAACCAAAGCCACAAAGGTGTGCGCAGTTTGGCTTTTTGCTGGTCCAAAGTTCAAGTGGAGTTCTCCAGTTGAGTTGGCACATGGGTTGACAATTATACAGATAGGTTGCACATGTGACAACATCTTGCCAGAAGAAGTCTGGAAGGCAGGTGGCAATGTGCATACAATTGGACTTCTCAAGGATAGTCCTATTGTGCTGCTCAGCATGACCATTTTCCTGAGGAGTTCTGGGATGTGAAAGTTGATGTTCTATTCCTGTGGCCACATGAAAAGATTGCATTTCTGATCTCATATATTCCCCACCTCGATCTGTATGAAGCTTGGCAATTTTCTATCTAGTTTGTGTTTTGGCCCAAGCCTTGAATTCCTTGAAGGCTGCAAAACTGCCATTTTTTCTACTGAGAAAGCCATGACATCCATATCCAGAGTAATCATCAATGAATGTGATTATCCATTTGCATCCCAAATGAGATTTGAGAAGCATCTCCCAGAGATCAGAATGGACCAATCCCAACATCCAGTTAGTGCAAGATTTGTTCTTGTGGAATGTTCTTCCAGTCATCTTTCCGACAAGACAGCCTTTACAAAGTTCCATACAAAGATTCCTTGTGTTTGCTTTCTCCATACTTGATGACTTAGAAGGTTCTCTGTTCATTGTGCCAGGACTCTCAGGAGCTGTCCTGCCATAATCCTCCTGATGGATGTCACAGGGGTCTTGAGGCATGGATTTAACTTCAAGGCATTCAAGAGCTATCCTGCCATAATCCTCCCAATGGGTGTCACAGGGGTCCTGAGGCATGGTTTCAGGAGAAGACAATTCGGGGACACCTGAGCAATGCTCAGTCAGGTGTTGAAGTGCCTGTTTTGATGCATGCCTGAAGCGATAATGCCATAGGACTGATGAATCTTCAACAAATGAGTTGACCCAAGGCCTTTGGGTTGAAAGAATTCAAAGCCAGTGCAAAAGGCTCTTCTTGTCCATAGCCTGAGCAACTAAGGCAAGATTCCCATTCGATTTCCATATCATTGTACTGTCCAGATCTGATTGAACTGTATATCTGAGTTGGGAGAGTTTTGATGTGGATAGCAACCTAGTAGAGGCTTGTGGTGCATACCAAACTCCACTCAAAGATAATGGTTCCAGATTGTGTTGTTGAATTGTTACATCACCAGGTCCATTCAGTTTCAGAAGTATCCTGTTAGCAATTTTAGCCTGTCTTTCTGTCTTGGCAAGAGACGTGAAGTTGGCTAAAATGGGACTGATGTGGTCTGTTGAACCACTATCCAGCATCCAGTGAGTCTGTTTGAACTCTGAAGTGAGCTGATGGACTTTAGGAGTACCAATCTGTTCACTTTTATGGTTAGTGATGGGATTGATGCAGAACATAGAGAGGTAAATCTGAGAGTGTACCTTCAGACTGCTGGCCTTCCTGGGAATTGGCCCAGGAGTTGACTCCAGACCAGTCTTACTAGTCACACCAGAATACCAATCAAGACCACATTCATATTCCTCATCTACATAACCAGGGAAATATTCTGATCTGTCCCAGACATTGATGTTGCATGAGTCAAGGCCTCATGTCCACTGGCTGTGTGAGTTGCAACCAGTGTTGTCCAGGTAAGACAACATGACCTTGTTGTGACAAATCCGTCCATTCCTCTTTTTGGGTGGTGCACACTTCTCCAAGAGGGAAGTAGAAGGTGCTTCAATGAAAGGGCATGGTCAAGGATTCTGCTTCTCTTTCTCCTTCATATCAGAGATATCCATCTTCATCATATACTGATTCCTTGATCATGTTCCTGAAATGTTCTTTGGCAATATCAATGGCCATGTCATCTATCTTGTTACGCCTAGTCCTGTCTGGAGTAGGGCATGACCATTTATACATGCAGTGGTTGTTTGAAGGTTCTCGCTGGACTATGCACAGACAAGAGACAAGAGAGTCGGGGGATTCCACTGGACTATACACAGATGGAAGATCAAAGGGGTCAAGGGGTTCCGCTGGACTATGCTCAGACGGATCGAGTGGAGTTACTTGCATAGTATTCCGGTTACACTAAGACTAGTGTACAGGAATGTATGTACGCGGTTTAAGTACAACTCCTACCGGTACTCGGGAAGGTCGAGGAAGGAGATGGAAGTTATCCGAGGTAACAGTAGGACTACCTGATTGGTGGAAACCCTGGAAAGGGGATAAAGGTAAAATGGGGCAAACCTGGATATAGTCCAATCAGGTCTAAGTGAGACAAAGGAAAATGGAATAAGAGGGGAAACAGAGTTCCATGTCCTAAGGTGGAATGGGGTGACTGGAATGAACTAAGTAGAGACCTCATGCCTGGGTGGGTCAGTGGAGGTACTAGAGATGGGGGGAAGGCCGCTATTGGATAGTCTGGAGATAGGGGTGGGGAGAGTAAGTAGTCTGAGCACAGGGAGTGTGCAGCTTAGTACAGGGACAAGGAAGAGAAAAAGGTTACCAGGGCATCCCATGAGCTGTCGTAACATATCTCCACATGTTTTTCTGCAGTGACTCCGATCTGTTCTTCAAGGGTAGAAGTAATCTCCTCAATCTGTGCATTCTGTTCAAAAGGTGGTCCCCAAGAAGAGATGGATGGGTCAAGAATAATCTTGCAGTGATTGACAATGTGATGATTGCCAATGGTAATACCTGTTGATAGAACCTCTTCCACAACTTCTGGTTCTTCCATGATTGGTTCCAAAGTTAGAGCATGGTTACTGATCTTCGGAGTCTGACAACCTTCTTCTTTGTCATCTATTTCCATGATGGTGGTGTTCATCTCATCTTCAGGATCAAACTCCACAAAGTGTGTGTGGGCTTTTCCTTTGCCCTTGCACTTCTTCTGCTTAGAAGCAGCTACAGTGGCGTTAGCCCTACCTTTGCCCTTGGTGCTCCCAGGTTGTCCATGGAGAGTCCAACAGTGATCCTCAGTATGTCCAGTCTTCTTGCAATGTTTGCAGATGACAGACTTTCCAGGTGTGCATGCAATGGCAGTAACCTGAGTTTGATTGACCTGTGTGGTCTGATGATGATGAGGCTTCTTCGGCTGATTCTGACTGGATCCACCATGTGTTGAAGAATGGAGATTCTGCTCTGCTAGTAACTTGGCAATGATCATGTTGGACTTGAAGTCCACAGCAGCCATTGTAGATATGAGAGTAGAAATGGTGGTATTGAAGTAGGGTAGAAGTGCATTGATGAGTAGCATTGACTGGAGATCAGTTGGAATGCTGAGACCTGCAGCAGAGCATTTTGCAATGAGGTCCATGTACATGGAGTACCCTTGCTGCAAATGTTCTCTGATGCGGTGCCTAGTGAGTTTCTGAAAGGCAGCAAACATTCTGGTGACTCTGGTTGGTGCATACAAGGCTTCCAGCCTAGATCAGAAAGTGTGGGTGAGTGAGGTGTTGGTCACATTATAGGCAAACATCTGTTGGGATAGCATGTGCTGTGGAACATAGAGACCAATGATGGCCTGGGCTTGAGAATTGCCCGAAATCCATGCATCACATTGGTTCTGAGTGGTTTGTGCAGCATAAGTATTGGTGCTGTCAACAATACTCCACCAGGTGGCAATGGTAAGGATGCTACACAGATTGGATTTCCATGTCTCCCAGTTAGATGTGCCTTGAAGAATTTGAATTTTGGAAGTGATGAAAGAGTTGATTTTGAAAGACATATTTGGTTATAGGAGATGATGGATAATGGATCTGATAAAACTTCTAAAAAAGAAAGTTTGATGAGGACCTGTCATAATAGTGGGCATAATAGGAACAAAGGTTCCAAGGCCAATGGATCCAGTAGTGCCATGTGAATGTGCAATCAGCAGTGGTTCTTCATCTTCTGATGAATCATCTTCTTGTGTGAAATCTGAGAAGACCCTAAGAATAGGAATGGCCTTCTGCAGTTCTCCTTGTTCTCCTTTTTTGTAAGAGTGCCAATGATCTTCTAGATGTTCTCATTTGAGATACCAAGGTGGCAATGATTGCCAGGCAATGCTTTCAAACTCTTTGAAATGAAGAGTATCAAAGTAGTGAGGATTATCAAAACAACTGAGAATGACTCTAGACCGGTTGTCCTCATCTATTTGATAAGTAGAAATGAAAGCATAGCAAAGAGAAATATAAGGAAATTCTCTGATCTTGGTGGATTGAATGAGATCTATGGCTAGGAAGGAGTAACAATGTCTAGAAAAAGAGAATTGGGAATTAGGATGGCTGACTGGAGAGGCATAATGACTGCCTAAGTGTGCCAGTAAGGGCCATAGTGGATTCAGCGATGTCATATAGGCTTCCAGTAGGGTCAGTGTTACAATTTGTTTCCCTTTTTACTCCTTTGTCTCACAGTCTAGCTCGCATTCCCATGCTCACTACACTGCAGACCTTGTAGCTGTTCCTACACTTCGGTGTCTGAACCCCATGGACTACATTTCATTCATCATGTGATTCTTTTACTCACATGACTGTCTTCCTTTTTGTAGCCATTTCCATGCCACCAAGTGTGGATCATGGACTACTGTCTCCAATGACTCACCTCACGGTTCATCATCTTAGATTGCCCTTCTCCTTGTGTTCCACATGAGTCCCCTTTACAGAATCCTGGTCTTCCCTTCCCCCTTTACCACCAGATATCCTAATATGGCCTATTCCCTTCTTTCCATCTACCCTGGACCCATGGCTCTCCATTGTATTTCTACTATAGATCTCTTGCCCTTGGACCCACAGTTGTCTGTTGTATTTCTAGCATAGATCTCTCTGTCTCTCCTCTCGGCTCTTCATCGGGATCTACCTTAGAATCTTTTTTATTCTTTCTTCCTACTTAGGATACTACTTTCCTGCACTCACCTTACTATATAAGACTCGTGCCTTCCTCATAGTATTCCTTATGCTAGTTCCTACCCAGTACTTAGGACATAGTACTCCTGTACTATGCCTAGTCCTGTCTCCACCTACTTCCATGTCCTTATCTCCATCACCTCAATACTAGCTTTTCTCTCATTTCTGCACTGTATGCATCTCCGTCAACCCTCACTCTGGTACTGCGACCACTACTGTTATGAAACACCCCATTTTTCACTTAATTTTCCAACTACAACACAACCCTACACACTAATTACTGCCCAAACACACGAGTTGCACTTGCTCATGCCCCTATACAATAAACCTCCTGCTTATGTAATCCTTAGGGTCTAGGGCTGGATTCCCATGCCACCACCACAGCACACATTCATGAAACCACTGTCCCCCATCTCAGATCACATCACAGATCTCATCTCCAATTGCATCTCTGATCTGTGATGAGATCGTACAACTAAACCTAAGTACAATGAGGTGGAACGATGACAAGGCCAACTATGACATTTGGCAACATTTTACGATGAAGAGGAAAGAGAGAGAACATGTGGAATGGTTGCCACAGGCAAGGTTAAGGAGAATAGTACTAGATGTCCCAACTTAGGCCTGAGGTAAGATCCCAGGTAATGCCCAAATGAGCTAGACTGGGGAACAGTTGTAGCTACACTCAGGTATATATACATATGCCAAGACTATTACTAATACATGACTAATATATCATGAGAGATGGTACAATAGATAAGAAAAGGTACAGCCAATAGTAGAATAGACTCTTATCTATGATGTCATGGTCTAGATCAGTCACATGATCTGATGTCATAGGAGTCTAGATCTAGTCACATGATCATGAGAAAGGAAAGATAGGGGGAAGTCACATGACCAGTTGTGACAAGATAAAAGAAGAGAAAAAGTGTAGACTATGAGTGTACGAGTAAGGTAGTTAGGTTAAGTAGAATGGGTTCATAACATGATCATTCTGTGTTACTTCCCATGCCATGCACAACATCCCATTAGGATTGACAGGGGCTCCTGCCCCTCCTTCACTATACCCTTATGTGTGCAATGACTCACACACCTTCTGTCCAGACATCCTTCACTCTGTACTTATACAGGTGTATACTTCCTATTCTGTATTATTACCTAGCTATACTATATTATATAGGTATATTCACATGTATTAGTAGTATACCCTCATGTCTATATAAACCCTGGGTGTAGCAACAACTGGATCCCCAGTTTAGCCCACTTGGGCATATCTGGGATTTATCTCAGGCCTGATTGTGGGACATCTAGTGCTCACTTCTCCTCATCACCTTCATCCATGGTATCCATTCCATGTGTTTCCTCTTATTCATAAAATGTTGCTGGGTGTCATAACCAGTTCTTTGTTCCACCCCAGTGTTTGTGTCATTCCACTCAGCCTTTGTTAGGTCTTGTTTCACTTGAGCTAGACTCCTTATGGGGTTGAACTCAATCCTGGACCCCAGGGACAAGGAGAAGTATGTGCATCACTTCACAAGCATCGGGCATACACCTGCATATCAGTAGTCATATGGTTGTCCACCGTCAATAAGGATAAAGTTGCTTTCCACATAGTGCACTAGCAGCCCCTCTCTTGCGTAAACAAGGGATTGGTGTGACAGTGTTAAAAAACTGTCAAAACCCCAGTTCCCTTCCATGTCTGAACTCAGACAATAAACTACCACCACTCAGGGGTCTCCTGCCCTATCACGTCAAGGGTTAATTCACAGCTGCCAGTGGAGCAGTATAAGTTTTTGTTTACAGCCATAACAATTAGTACAAGATCATGTTGATATTATGGCAAGACATCAAGGATGAGATTGACAAGATCTTGAACACCATCAAGGCAGAAGACACTGCCAAGAATTTGGACAAGAAGTTCACTGACCCTGGCAGATGGGATGGCAAGAGAGCCACCTTTCGTAATTGGTGGTTATTCATTGAGTTATGGGTGTCCACCCAGAAATGGCACCCCAGAAGTACCAACAAGGAAAAAGTGGCTGCAGTCTGGATGTGAATGGAAGGTGAGGCGGCAGCCTTTGCACATCTTCAGATTCACAAATGTCTAGAAAAGGACCAGTGGCCTAAATGGGACGAGTTGAAGAAAGACATCAAAAAGTATTTCAAAATTGTGGTGTAAAACACTTAAAGTAGCTTCAGAGTGAAGCTAAAGAAAGAAATGGGGGTGATATGTTCATCCCAGAGAGTCTCTAACACAAAAGAATGGCTGGAAATATGAAAATGAGTGACTGGGAGTGTACCACCAGTGTGGCTAACTCCAAATGCCTTCTCCAAGCTAGGAAACGTGGACCCAGACTCAGGATGAGCTTCTGGACTTCCAGGGAGCAAGACAGGTATCGGATCAGGCAGATTGCCTTCGGCCAGGCATACAAAAGAGTGCAGGAAAGCAGAAAACTAAATTGCTGTGCTAATTACATGCCTATATAGCGAAATGACATCTAGGCATTAGTCAAACATAAAACAATGAAATTGCATGAACCCGGACTCAAAAGAGGTCGTTCCGGACTGGAAACACACCGGGAAACCACTGGAAAGTGGTTCCGGCCAAAGAACCAGACAACCCGGGCTTACACGGTATCATTTTCGGCCGGAAAGTAGCCGGAAAGGGAGCCGGGAAGATCTGAAAGCCTCGGGGTAAGTGTGGGTCCATCGGAAGTGCTGTAAATGTGGGATACACATGCAGGGAACATTAGTTCCCTACAGCGGACTACAAGAAGATGGAGTATGCAAAGTTGGAGAATATGTGACAAGGCAATTGTCACACAGCAGAATTCCTTAATGAGTTCCAATTCCTTAAAGAAGATATCAACCTTGATGATGAGACAGTGGTCTGCCTATAATGCAAGGGGATCAATTACAAGATATACACAGCAGCACTTCAGGCAGACAGCGATCTGGAGTTCAACAAGACTATTAACAAGTATGCTGAAATGGGAGAGCACTTCAAGCACATTAGGTTTGAAAGGGGGATAAGATTCCTGCCAATGCAGAGGTACAGAGAAAGGCCTCAACAGTTTATGGCAACTGGAATGCAGCCAGGACAGGGAGTGCCCATGGAGATTGGAGCACAGAAACCACAGCAGGGGGAGTGCCAATTCAATGGCACATGCTTCAACTGCAACAAGTTCAGTCATCTGGCACAAGTGTGCCTGGAACCTGCTAAACCCCATACATCAAGACTGGCCTGCATCCAAGAGGCCCATCACCCCCAATACTCACAGTTCAAGGAATCCAGTTCCTCCTATCCATGCATGCCACCGAACCCAAGTGCCTCCTGGGAGTGCAAAGAAGCAGAGGCATTTTGGCAAGCACGCCTCACCCAAGAAGCAACAAAAGAAGCCGAGAAGAAGGTTTCTTTAAATTGAAGAAATCTAGCAGTATTCGAGGTGTTGCTAGATCAGACAAAGTTTCATTTAGTAATTCTTTTTCTCCTTTAACAATGTACAGTTCTACAGACTCAGAAGAGCTAGAATTGAACAATAGTAGAAATAGATCTAGTCATGTAGCTGAGGGAGCATCCAGAAATGGTGTGGTGGCCAGCAATACAGCCATGCTTAATTCTCCCAATAAAAAAGAAAAAAGAAAGAAAAACAAAAAATCACAAAAAGTAGTTACCAACAAATCAGACATTTTTCACCTTTATGAT